>JAREIS010000989.1:0-35108 GCA_030060385.1 Muscicapa striata striata
GGTGCCAGTGACAGTGCAGGGTAGCACCCCCAGCCGCCACCCGACCCCCCCAGCCCCTCCCAGGGACTCGGGGTCATCCCCTCCCCATCTCCTTCCCAGAGCTCTTCACGGTGCCGGTGCTGGAGGGTCCCCGAGCTCCCGAGGGTCCCCCTCAATCTCAGCTGCCTCAGCACCCCCAGGCCCCTCGGCCCCCAGCCCTCCTTGTACCCTTCTACCGGGACGGGCAGTTGGTGAGGGCCCTGCAAGGTCCCGCAACTCCTGGTGCCCGCCGTGGGAGTCTCCACTCGAGGAATTACAGCTGCGGGTGCGCTCCGAGGGGCCGTGCGGAAGGCAGGCGCCCGGCTCGCGTCCGTGCGCAGTGAGTGCGGGGATGGGCAGGGGCCCCACAGCCCCGGGACCCACCTGGGGACATCCCTGTCCCCAAAATCCCTCCTTTTGTCCCCAGCCTCAGCACTGTCGTGTCCCTGCAGTGCCCGTGGCCAATGCCACATCACCCGTCCGGCACTCCAGTGTGCCCAGGTGACCCGTGACCCTGCGCTCTCGGTGCAGGTGCCACCCCTGTCACCTTCACCTGGCTGCAGCAGGGACCGAGGGGCCAGGGTCCTCCCTGGAGCGGGCGTCCATGTGGACATTCAGGCCCTACCCGTGCGTGGCACCACAGCTGGGACAGGGCCCGGGCACCGTGTCCGGGCACTCAGCCCAGGACTGGCCTGGAGGTGGCTCCTCGTTCACCCTGGCTCACGGGGGGTCCAGGAGTCACTGGGATTGCAGGAGTCCTGCAGTGACAGGTGACCCTGATGTGTCCCTTCTGTCCCCAGCAGTGGCTGTAGGCCTTGGTGGGACCCTCCTCTTTCTGCTCCTACTCGTGGCTGGGCTGTGGGCTGGCACCGATGGAACAGCAGGGTTGCTGACAGTGGAGACAATGGGGGCCTGGGGACCTGGGGCCACGTGAGCAGCCCACAGCCCTGACTTGGATTGTGCTGGTGCTCAAGACCTTTGCTCCAGGGTTCTGAAGGATTTGGGGGTGATGCTGGAGGCCTTGCATGGGGATTTTGAGGTTCTTTCACTGATCTGAGAGGAATTTGGAGGGTCCCCTCCCTGCCAGGCTTGAGCTTTGCAGGGGCTCACATCGTCCAGAGCACTGGGGTGGTCCAGGTGTTCTGGGGGCACCAGGGATGCTCAGGGTCCTGGGAGGAAGTGGGGTGCAGTGGGGTTTGAGTATTCCTGAGAGGGTCACAGCCCTGGGAACCCACAGTTACCCCTCCCTCTTTCCTTTGCAGCTGCCAGGAAGCAGCAGGAAAGGTCAGTGAGGCTCATACCACACTCATGCTGTCTGCAACCCCCGACCTCCATTTCCCTCACACGCCCCTTTATTCCCTCAGGGCCCCCAGACCTGGCCCCCAGAGGAGGGGAAGTGCTGTACACCCACGTCGTAGTACCAAGCAGTCGGGGTGAGTCTGGGCTGGGACACACGCAGAGGGACACGTCACCCTTAGTGTCCCCCTGCCCAGGTGCCCCCAGCCAGTGTCTCCGCAGTGTCCCAAGTTTCTACACTCTAGGATCCCAGGTGACCTCGCCCAGGCCACCCACAACCCATGGGCGACCAAAGGAAACTGGGGACATCTGAGGCTCTGTGACACTGGGGGCACTGGGGGGCACTGGGGGCACTGGGGGCACCCAGGCAGCACACACATGTGTCTCTTACACTGCTCCCAATATTGCAGGTAGGTGGGCACAATGGGGGTCGTGTGAGACTGCACATGGCACTGAGGGTCCCCAGAGCCCCCAAGGCCCCTCCCACCTGCCCAGTGGCTCCCATTCCCACATCCAAGTGCTCCCAGAGCCCTTGGAGCAATTTCCCATTCCCTCCCCACTGGGCTCCATTTCCGCCAGAGAGCTCCCTATTTCCTCCCAGTGCCTCCATTGCTCCCAGTACAACCAGGTGGTTCCCATTCTCTCTCCCAGTGCCCCTGTTACTCCCAGTGCCCTCTGCAATGCCTCAGCACTCCCAATTTACATGGCTCCTCATCTCTTCCTCCCAGTGCCAGGGAACACAGGACTCGTTCTGTCTTGTTGGCAACAAAATGCAGCTTTGGTTCACTGGCAGAGATGGTGTTTTTGTTCAGCTCTGTTGAGCTTTAGGAATGGGATTCTCAATTTTGGGCTGCCCCTACAAACCAGTGCTCTGGATTCCCTCTGCCTTGTCTCAGACGCTCTGTGCCGTGTTCCCCACACAATGATGTCACAAAGGCCCTGGGGGTTCAGCCTCCCCTTTTCCAGGGCAGTGGGGATCAGGCCATGGCACAGGGTGGGGTGTCAGGGACGGAGAATTTGGATGTCTCGAGACATTTGGGAACACATGGTGTGGCAGGGCTGGCCAGGCCTTGCATTTCGTGACAGGGCCCTGTGTGTAAGTCAGTCTGTCAGTCATGGCACACTGGTGACAGTGGGACGCTCTGCAAAACCCAGCTCCTGGTGGCCGAGTGACCGGGAGTTCCACCTTTGGGGCAGAGTCCATGGTAGTCCTAGGGCTTGAAAGGAAGAGCATGGGGGGCCAGTGTGTGACCCTGTCTGCTCTTGGAGTGTCTGTGCCATCCACCCCTGGAACCCAGGGGTTGGAAACTGTCTTGGGTTAAAGAGGAACATTTTCCAAAGGGAAAGCATTCCTGGATTGGTAGAGGACTTTACCTCTAAATGTTATAACTGAGAAAATTATGGGGCTTCCCGGCAAAAATGTGAAGAGGAATAACAGTTCAGTGATGGGAAATTTATAGAATGGAAGAGAAGAAACAGCACGCAAGGAGAGGAAATTTCCAAACCACTCAGTGGTTTTATTCATCTTTGGTGCAGTTCTAGCCACGCCAGAAGGGGGCTGCGGAGCACTCCTGTCCAGCGGGGGCGCAGGGAGCACTCCGCCCCGCAGGGGTCGCTGCAGGGAGCGCTCCCCCGCAGGGGGCTGCAGGCCTCCCGCAGCGCGCGAGCCTCCGCCCAGCGGGCCCCGTGCCAGCTCCAACCTGAACTCTTTTTAGGCAGGAGACTTTCATGCCAGCCACTCAAGTGTGAGCGCTCGTATTTTCATTGCAAGAATGTGCCAAATGTCTTTTGCCATCGCTTTTTCTGTTGATCCATTTTTTACCGGCGCTTATACACGGTAACAGATCTGAGTGCGCGCTACCAGCGCAGCAGTGTCGCTTGAGCACACCTGCCAACACCCGCCACCGCTCTCCCTGATGCCCAACGCAAGGAGACGGCACCCAACCCCAGGCAGGGCTCAGGCCCACAGCAGCACCTCTCGTGCCTTTCCACCTTAATTCCTGAAAACCCTCAGCCTTTCACTGCCTTTTCCTCCTTCAGCCCTGGCACAGCAGCTCTGGCAATGTTGAATTCCCTGGCATGTTGAGGAAAGCAGGTGCTCCTTAGTGACACTGCTCAGGGCTCCTCAGGGGCCCAGAGCACGTTTGGAGCTGCTGCTCTTCCTGGGCCACTGCTGGTCCCGACACAGCAGCCATGGGGAGGGAGGAGGAGGGAGAGGGAGCAGCAGACCCTTAACGAGCTGTTGTAATTAGTGTCGGGGTTCCTGAAATTCAGCCGTGCTGCTGAACCATCCCTGTGCACAAACACATGGGTCTGCTGCCTCTCCCAGGGATTTTGGGCTACTGTGGCCCCATTAGACACATTTTGGGGATCAGGTGTCCCCAGCTCTGCCACAAGCAGTTTTTTTGGCTTCCAGGAAGGTTTTGTGGAGTTTCTCCCATTGGCCAGTGCACAGGGATGGGCATTGGCCAGCCCTGCTCTGGCCAGCCCCAGCTGGCAGCCAGGACCTGAGGCTCCCCCCGCCCTTGGCTTTGATTCTCGCAGCTTTTGAGCTGCTGCAAAGGTGAGAATTCTTTCTGCGGGGGAAAAGGCCTGGCTGTGGTTTGCTCAACAACCTGAGTGGGACCCTCCTCCTTCCCGAGCTGAGCAGGCAGAGCTGGGAAACTGTGGTAAAAGTTCTGTTAATGATATCTAAGTGTCCCTCACTGTTCAGAATTGTACCCCTATACCTCTGCGTAAGGTTACTTGTACCCCTGTGTCCTTCTGAAATGTTGTACCCTCCCCTGTTCAGGCCATTTAAAAGTTACTTACAGTTGAAGATGTACCCCGGTATCTCTACCTCCTTGTAATGTTGTACCCCTTTAGTTTCCTATTTCAGCCCTTTTCCCTTCCCCACTTCCGTTGTTCCCTCATACCCCTTCCGCCCGACCCTTGCCCTGCTTCCGGCCGCCTGCTGTCGCCAAAGGCCACGCCCCCTCATGCAAATTAACCTGACTCCCAAGTGGACATTTCAAACCCGTAAGTCCCAGCAGGACACAAATGTCAAGGCAACAAGAGAATCCAGTCTCAGACCGTAAAACTGAGGACCGCAGACTGTAGAGAACTCTCTAAACCATCTAGAGCAGACTTCATTACGATCACCACCTTCTCAAAGATGGACACAAACAAAGACACCCCTGGACTGAGCGAGCAGAAAATCAACTTTGTGTACACGAGAGTGCTGGAGTTCCCTTCGTGCTGCTGCATCACTGGCTTATGACAGCAGCAGGCGGCAGCCGTCCCGTAGCCCTATATTATCAATAAAAGATCTGCATCTTAATAAAGGCTTTGGCCCTGTTTGTTTTACAACAGAAGCATAAAGCATTTCCCCTGGTTTAATCCAAGAGATGCCTTTTGTGTCCAATAAAATGAACAAGGGTTCTGTGTCCCCTGGCACTGGGGGAGGCAATGGGGAGCCCCTGGGGGTACTGGGAGCACTGGGAGCACTGGGACGGGGAGCTCTGGGCAGCCCCACTTGGGACCCCCCACTCATGACCACCTCCCGGGCAGGGTGGGCAACCACGGAAGGCTGGGGAGGGTGGGGGGGGGAAACGAGCGGGACCCCCAGTGTCCCCAGTGTCACAGCTCGTTCCTGTAGCTGTCACTGGGGTCCTGCTGTCACCCATGGGGTCCCAGAAGCTCCTTGTGGTCGCCTGGAAGATGTGGCAGGGGGGGTCCCGTGAGAGACTCCAGGGTTGGAGTCCTGGGTGGGGGTGACACCTGTGGGTAACGTGTCCCTGTCCCCCCCTGTACTCACCCCCTGCCCACTCAGTGCCCACCATGTGGGGGTCCAGAACCACCCCCTCCTCCAGGGGCTCCTGTGGGGATAAGGGGGTTCTGGGTAGTGTCTGGGGAGGGGGAAAGGGGAGTCCCGGCCTGATTCCCCCTCACTCACCTGTCCTGGGGCTTTCTGGTGCCTGCAAGGAAAAGGGGAGGGGGTCACCATGGGGACCCTGGGACCCCTGAACATCCCTGTGACCTTGGCAGCTTCAACCACCCATGGAACTGTCACTGTCTGGGGGTCTCTTTAGGTGTGAGTCGTCCTCAGAAGGACATGCAGATGGTTTGGGATTCAGGGTTTTCCTGAAGCCGCCGGCGAGAAACTGCTCAAGACGATCTTCTGCGGTTTCAAGGTTGTTTATTATGTCTTATCTATAAAGTGTCCAGACAGGCTGACAGAGGTCCCTCAGCAAGGCGACCATGACCAAATGTTTGCCTGGGAGAGGCAGAACCTATCTTTTATACTTGTCCTGGTTTCTAGGACAGGGTTCTGCCAATAAAAGGCACAAGTTCCTCTTTGAAATAGAGAATTTAATTTCACCCCCCTCTAAGTGTTATAATTATTTGAAATAAAGGACTCAAGGCTGAGATAAGGGGTAGAAGTAACAGCTCTTTACTACTATATCTAACCTCAAAGGTAGAAAACAACAGCAGTTACTAAAATTACTGAAAAAAACAGAAGAAAATAACCCAGTTCCAGTCCTTTCTTTTGCTGCAGACACACAAACAGGATTGTCTTTGCTGGAGGCAGAGTTCACCCAAACAGTTTTCCCTAACACGTCTCTCAGGTGTACCACTGGGACCTTATCTCCATTTGGTGTTCCCAAGGGCTCAGATTGGGCAGGACCTGCTCGGTTAGTGGAACCTCAGGTATTCACTAACCATGTGGCCTTTGGTAAATTAATCTCCCAGTTCTTAAAAGTCCCCCCACCAAGTGCCTTTAAGGTGGTTTTAAGCAGGCCATTGCACCATTCGACTTTCCCAGCCGCTGGTGCATGGTAGGGAATATGGTACACCCACTCAATGCCGTGTTCTCTAGCCCAGGTGCTAACAAGGCTATTTTTGAAATGAGTCCCATTGTCTGCTCAATTCTCTGAGGGGTACCATGTCTCCAAAGGACTTGTTTTTCCAGGCCCAGGATGGTGTTTCTAGCAGTAGCATGGGGCACAGGATAGGTCTCCAACCACCCGGTGGTGGCTTCCACCATGGTCAGCACGTAGCGCTTGCCTTGGTGGGTCTGAGGCAGTGTGATGTAGTCAATCTGCCAGGCCTCTCCGTACTTGTATTTGGACCATTGCCCCCATACCAGAGGGGCTTCACCCGCTAGGCTTGGTTAATGGCAGCACACGTCTCACAGTCATGGATAACCTGAGAAATACTGTCCATGGTTAGATCCAACCCTCGGTCTCATGCCCACTTATAGGTGGCGTCTCTGCCCTGATGGCCTGAGGCATCATGGGCCCATCGAGCCAGGAACAATTCTCCCTTGTGTTCCCAATCCAAGTCTATCTTTGACACCTCTATCTGTGCAGCCTGATCTACCCGCTCGTTGTGCCGGTGTTCTTCACTAGCCTGACTCTTGGGAACATGGGCATCCACATGGCGGACTTTCATGGGTAGCTTCTCTATCCGAGTGGCAATGTCTTTCCACTCATCAGCAGCCCAGATTGCCTTCCTCTACGTTGCCAGTCAGCCTTTTTCCACCTTTCCAGCCAGCCCCACAGAGCATTGGCTACCACCCATGAATTGGTGTAAAGGTAGGGCTTTGGCCATTTCTCTCTCTCAGCAATGTCCAAGGCCAGCTGAACAGCTTTGAATTCAGCAAGTTGACTTGATCCACTTTCTCCTTCAGTAGCTTGTGCAACCTGTCGTGTAGGGCTCCATACAGCTGCTTTCCACTTCCAGTTCATTCCCACGATGCGACAGGAACCGTCGGTGAAAAGAGCATAGCATGTTTCATTTGCTGGCAGTTAGTTGTACAGTGGAGCTTCTTCAGCCCGGGTCACTTGCTTCTGCTCCTCCTCCTCAGCGAGACCAAAATCTTCACCTTCTGGCCAGTTTGTAATTATCTCTAAAATCCCAGGGCGATTTGGTTTGCCAATACGGGCGCGCGGCGTGATGAGGGCAATCCACTTGCTCCATGTGGCGTCGGTGGCATGGTGGGTAGAAGGAACCTTTCCTTTGAACATCCACCCCAGCACTGGCAGTCGGGGTGCCAGGAGAAGTTGTGCTTCTGTGCCAATTACCTCTGAGGCAGCTTGAACTCCTTCATAGGCTGCCAAGATTTCCTTCTCTGTGGGAGTGTAATTGGCTTCAGAACTTCTGTAACTCCTGCTCCAGAATCCCAGGGGTCAGCCTTGAGTTTCACCAGGCACCTTCTGCCAAAGGCTCCAGGACAGACCGCGATTCCTGGCTGTAGAGTAAAGCACATTCTTCACCTCTGGTCCCGTCCTGACTGGGCCAAGGGCTACAGCATGAGCAATCTCCTGTTTGATCTGGACGAAGGCTTGCTGTTGTTCAGGGCCCCAGTGGAAATCGTTCTTCTTGTGGGTGACCAAGTATAGAGGGCTCACAATCTGGCTGTACCCAGGGATGTGCATTCTCCAAAAGCCTATGGCACCTAGGGAAGCTTGTGTTTCCTTCTTGCTTGTTGGTGCTGACGTTGCAGTGATCTAATTGATGACCTCAGTGGGGACCTGGCGCCATCCGTCTTGCCACTTCACTCCCAGGAACTGGATCTCTCAGGCAGGTCCTTTGACTTTGCTTTTCTTGATGGCGAAACCGGCTTCCAGCACAATGTGGATGATCTTCTCTCCCTTCTCAAATACCTCCATTGCCGTGTTCCCCCACACAATGATGTCATCAATGTATTGAAAATGTTCTGGGGCCTCACCCTTTTCCAGTGCAGCCTGGATCAGCCCATGGCAGATGGTGGGGCTGTGTTTCCACCCCTGGGGCAGTCGGTTCCAGGTGTACTGCACGCCCCTCCAGGTGAAAGCAAACTGAGGCTTGCACTCTGCTGCCAAAGGAATGGAGAAAAATGCATTGGCAATGTCAATGGTAGCATACCACTTCGCTGCCTTGGACTCCAGCTCGTACTGCAGCTCCAGCGTGTCCGGCACGGCTGCGCTCAGCGGTGGAGTCACTTCATTCAATGCACGATAGTCCACAGTCAATCTCCATTCCCCTTCAGATTTGTGCACAGGCCAGATGGGACTGTTGAAGGGTGAATGGGTTTTGCTGACCACCTCTTGGCTCTCCAGCTCATGGATCATCTCGTGGATGGGGATCACAGCATCTCGATTTGTCCGGTACTGCCGGCGGTGCACTGTCATGGTGGCAATTGGTACCTGTTGCTCTGTCACCTTCAGGAGTCCCACTGCAGATGGGTTTTCTGACAGTCCAGGCAAGCTGTTCAACTGCTTAATGCTCTCTGCCGCTACAGCAGCTATTGCAAAAGCCCACCTGAGTCCCTTTGGATCTTTGTAGTAGCTGTTCCTGAGGAAGTCAATGCCTAGAATGCATGGTGCCCCTGGGCAGTTGCAATTGGATGTTTCTTCGGTTGGTATTTCCCTCCCTGAGCTGACGCACCCGTGCTGCCAGAACAGAAGTGGGTTTCCCATCCCATTTTTCCCCATGGTCTCACAGGAAGAACCACACGTCAGCTGTGGGGTGTATCCTCTGTCTTAAGCTGGAGGGAGTTGGGTATGAGATTTGGGGCTGTGACTCATGCTGGTGCCACACTGATCTTCCTTATCTTTTCCCTTATAATCTCCCTCATCTCACCTTTCAACCCTCTCATCCCCTTCATCTCCTCTTGGACCTGTTGGAGGTCCCTGGCCACAGCAGAGACCTTGGCCTGCATTGGGCCATTAATCATACTCTCAAAATTTCTGAGCTTGCTGACAACAGAACCCACTGTCTCTTGGTGGTCATCAGCATTAATCATTGCAATGTAGGTAGTAAATTCAGATGGCCCCAGGCTTGCCAGATCCCACAACATCTGCCCTGTGCACCTGACCTTGTCAGGGTCATTGTCATGCTGTCCATCCCTCCCAAAGAGTACCTCTAATACTGGCACTTCCCTCAGCTGCTGGATCCCTTCCTCAATGGTCTTCCAGCGCATTCTATGGTGGTGCTCCTGCATTCTCTCTTTGTGGACAAACTCTCACACAACATTAGAGGCCGTTCCCAGAGGGAAAGGAGGCCTTCCTCCCTTAGGAATGACTCATCCACCCCTGAGTCCTGGGCCAAGGATCCCAAATTCTTGGCCTCAGTGCCATCCAGTTGTACACCTGTTCCCGTAAGGTCCCAGACCCGGAGTAACCAAGTTGTAAAATCCTCATAGCCCTGTCGTACAATGTCTTTTCGCAGGTTACAGAGACTGTCATATGAGAGAGACTTGGTGACAATCTCAACCTCTGGCTCCCTTGCTGGTTGTGAGGACCCTCCTGGCTGATCCCCATTATCTAGGTGCCTTGTTTTAATCTTAGATTTCCTAGTTTCCACAGGGGCAACTGCTGCTGGCTGTGGCTGTCCCTGTGATCCACCTGTAACATCTACAGGTTCCACTGCAGCACCATCAGACTCTCCCTCTTTAGGGCAGGGGGACGGTTTCTCACTAGCTGGGGAAAGGTGCTCCTTCAACATCTGGTTGTGCTCCTTCAACACCTGGCCCTGCTCCTTCAGCAACTGGCCCATGTCCTGCATTTCCTTCACTAGAACCCCCACCCACTCTGGCTGGTTCATTTCTGCAGTGGGCTGTGGGGCAACACCAGGCTCTGGGGCAGCATCTCTAGTCTCTGGGACAGGGGCAGGCTCTGGGGCAGCATCCTTATTCCCTAGGGCACAGGGAGACTCTGGGGCAGCACCCTTATTCTCTGGGGCACAGGGAGACTCTGGGGCAGCATGTTTCAGGGTTGTTATCCAAGCCAGTATTCCCTTGTTTCTGAATGCTAAGTAAAACAGGCCCATCAGCAACACCAGCCACTGAATAATAACACTAGCAATTAAAGCAGATCTGAAATCCTTGAAAACTGGTGGGGTAGCCTCAAAATCTGGGTAATGGGTTGGGAGAAAATTTCCCTTGCATTCATTGCCTCACGATAAGTACCATTGTTGAAATAATCCCAGAAACACGCAGTTAGAGTACAATAGCTCTGGATCCATGTGGCCAATTTCCAGAAAAAAATTAAAAACCATGAATTCCTGACATAATCAATCCACCACCCAAATCGGATCATAGCTACAATAAATTTGGTGAGGGGGCCCATATTCAAATAAGGGCTTGCAAATGGGAGAGAAATATCTGTGACCACATGGAGCCCAAACCAGATTAAACTAGACAACATGTTGCCGTTCAAGAGCTGCTACTCCTGTCTTAACTTGCCTTTTAATGTCCTCTGCCCCACATTGGGTGCCAAAATCTGTCCTGGTTTCTAGGACAGGGTTCTGCCAATAAAAAGCAGAAGTTCCCCTTTGAAATAGAGAAATTAATTTCACCCCCTCTAAGTGGTATAATTGTTTCAAATCAAGGACTCAAGGCAGAGATAAGGGGTAGAAGTAACAGCTCTTTGCTACTATATCTAACCGCACAGGTAAAAAACAACAGCAGTTATTAAAATTACCGACAAAAACAGAAGAAAGTAATCCAGTTCCAGTCCTTTCTTCAGCCTTGGACACACTCTGTCTGTGTCAGCTCTCGGGGCTGTGACACGTGGCAGGGCCGGCACAGCTGCAGGCGCAGGCGGCAGCGAGGGAGGTGGAGGACAGCGGCCGCGGCCGGGCTGGCTCAGGTGGGAGCTTGCTCCTCGCTCACTGTTGTGTCCAGACATCAGTTGTATTCCCAGAGGTAGGAGGCTAAACAGGGAAGATGCAGAGAAGCTGACACAGGCTTCCGGCTCTCCTGCCTCCTGACCATGTGCTGAGCAGATCGGGGGATCCCTCCTCTCCACTCTCTCGCCGGAAACAGAAGTGCCCCTCCAGAAGCCCGCACACTTCTCTGAGTAGCCCTGCCCAGAAACCCTCCTTCTTCTCCGAGTAGCCCCAGTCCCACCTATCCGGCCCGTCCAGGGCCATCACAAGACCCTCAGCGCAGCCGGCAGTTTTTGTTAGCATCACAATGGGAAAAATTCTCCAAACTCACGCAGTAAAGGAACAAAAACCCAACCCCCAGCAGTCCTCAATCCCTCCCCGTCGTGATAGATGGACACTGAGTTGACTGGCAAGTCCCGCCAGCGCTGGCAGCGCAGTGTCAACCAGTCCCCCTCCAGCAGCGCCCACACCAGCACCTGCAGCACCAGCGAGTCTGGGGGACAGGGGGGACCTGTCACAGCCAATGTCACCGGGAACCCCTCATTGGGTCACACCAGGGGTCCCCAATTCCATTACGGGGTCGCCCCACACTGGGATGCTCCGGGATGCTCCCCCAGAGCAGGGACAGGCTCTGGTCACACCGGGGGGTGACCCATGGAGCTGAGCCCAGTCTGAGCCTGCAGAGTCCCCGGGGGTGCCAGGGTGGGAGGCTCTGGGGATCCCCTGAGTCCCCCCAGCCCTGGTAACTCTCCCTTCTTAGGACCCGCCCATTCCCCAGGACACCACCCCTGGCTCCCCACACTCTCTGAGCCCCCCAATCCTGAGAACTCCATGTCCCACCTTGTGCCACCCAGCCTTGTCCCCAGCCTGTCCCCATCTTGGGGCCACCCTGCCCCCACCAAGGGCCACCACCACTGCGAGATAAGACCTGAGCTTGCTTCCTTCCCCTTTATCCCAAGAGCCGCCAGCCGGGGGACAGGTGGCCACAGCAGCGAGTGACAGGCAGTGCCCATGGCTGGGGACACCGGGATGGCCGGGAAGGTGGCACTGCTCCTGTGGAGTGAGGCATTTGGGGATGGGAATGGGACAAGGATAGGAGGACAGAAATGTGGGGACAGGGATTTGCAGGCAGGAATGTGGGATTTGGCACCTTCGGGCTGGGGCAGCTGTGGGGACAGGGGGACAGGGATGGGGGACAGAAAAAAGGCGATGAGCACCATGGATGTGGCCGTGGGGCTGGCGGAGGTGACCTGTTGTGGGTGACCCCCCACCCAGCCCCACCCAGCCCTGTCCCTTCTCCCTTCCAGCCCAGACCCTCGGCCTCGCTGGTGAGTCCTCAGGGGATGCCATGTCCCTGGTCCCCTGTCCCCAGCGCCATGGTGGCCTTGGCAGGCTGGTGTCCCCTGTCACCCACAGGTCCCCAGAGCACCCAGCTCCTGGTGAAGCCCCCCTGGAGGCCGGCAGTGCTGTGGGACCGGGTGACACTGACCTGCCGGGGCTCGGGGACTGCCGGTGCCACCTCCTGGTACAAGGACGGGCAGCTCTGGTGGCAGGAGGGACCCGACAGCTTCACTGTCACTGAGAGTGGCAGCTACCAGTGTCAGAGACCCGGCAGTGGTTTCAGCCCCAGTGTGAGGGTGTTTAAATGGTGAGGAGGCTTTGGGTGTCCCCACCCTGGCACCCCCGGGGACTCTGCAGGCTCAGACTGGGCTCAGCTCCATGGGTCACCCCGGTGTTCATATTCCAGTCACAAAACAGGGAGAGCTTCATTTCCCCGAGGCAAAGAGTCTTCATTTCAATCACCAAACCAGGCTTTTGATTAGTTCCTGAAGCACATGGAGAAAGCTCCCAGAAAAGGAGGACAGCCCTCCTCTTCCCGGGCTTGTGCTGTTTCGTCAAGATATTTCCTTCCCCCACTCCTCTACGTGAAACTAGCACAAGCTGCCAGCCAGGAGACAGGTGACCCCAGCAGCAAGTGACAGCCAGTGCCCATGGCCGGGGACACCGGGATGGCCGGGAAGGTGGCGCTGCTCCTGTGGGGTGAGTGCCCCGGGCAGGGGCCTGATGCCCTGGGGATGGGCCCTGGTGAGGCAGAGAGCGGTGGGGAGGGGGCACAGGGGGGCTGTGAGGTGCCCTGAGGTTCTCAAGACCAGCAGAGCCAGTGGGGGACAGAGCCAGTGGCCTCCCAATATGACCAGGATTGTGGTGTGGCTTTGGGGACAGAAGCAGGGGTACAGGAATGGGACAGAAATGTGGGGAGATGGACAAAGGGACAAGAACCATGGGGATGTGGTTGTGGGGCTGGCAGGCCTCACACTCCACCCTGGGTGCTGCTGCTCCCCTTGTGCCACCCCCATCCAGCCCTGTCCCTTCTCCCTTCCAGCCAGACCCTCGGCCTCGCTGGTGAGTCCTCGGGGGATGCCATGTCCCTGCCCTGCTGTCCCCAGCCCCGTGGTGACCCTGGCAGGCTGGTGTCCCCTGTCACCCGCAGGTGCCCAGAGCACCCAGCTCCTGGTGGAGCCCCCCTGGACGCCAGCAGTGCTGTGGGACCGGGTGACACTGACCTGCCAGGGTTCAGGGACCGCCGGTGCCACCACCTGGTACAAGGACGGGTGGCGTTGGGGGCAGGATGGACTCAGTCGCTTCAGTGTCGCCAAGAGTGGCATGTACCGGTGTTACAGACACAGCAGTGGGCTCAATCCCCCCGTGACAGTCTCAGATGGTGAGGGGTGTTTGGGTGCCCCCACCCTGGCACCCGTGGGGACCCTGAGGGCTCAGGGTGGGCTCAACTCCATGGCTCACACCACTCATGGGACCAGAGACTGTCCCATGCTCTGGGGACATCCCAGAGCATCCCAGTGCGGAGTGACCCCCGTGCTGGAATTGGTGTGACTCAATGGTGGGATCCCGGTGACATCGGTTGTGACAGGTACCCCCTCTCCCCCAGACTCGCTGGTGCTGCAGGTGCCGGTGCGGGCGCTGCTGGAGGGGGACACGGTGACACTGTGCTGCCGGCGAAGGGGGGACTTCGCGGTCAACTCGGTGTCCTTCTTCTGCGACTGGGAGAAACTGGGCACTCTCCACAATGGGACCGAGCTGCCCCTGTCCCCACTGAAGCTGCACCACAGCAGCAACTACAGCTGCTCAGGCTGGGTGAGAATTGCTCTGCAGTTGCTTTCGGCGTCGGTGACAGTGACAGTGCAGGGTGAGCACCCCACAGCCGCCACCCCGACACCCCCACAACCCCTCCCCAGCGACTCGGGGTCACAAATCCCCCTCCCCCATCTCCTTCCCAGAGCTCTTCATGGTGCCGGTGCTGGAGGGTCCCCCTGCTCCCGAGGGGTCCCCCTCAATCTCAGCTGCCTCAGCACCCCCAGCCCCTGCGCCCCCAGCCCCCTCCTGTACCGCTTCTACCGGGACGGGCAGTTGGTGGGGCCTGCAGGGGTCCCCGCAGCTCCTGGTGCCCGCCGTGGGGTCTCCCACTGGGAATTACAGCTGCGAGGTGCGCTCCGAGGGGGGGCCGTGCGGAAGAGCAGCGCCCGGCTCAAGGCCACGGTGCGCAGTGAGTGCGGGGATGGGCACGGGAGCCCCACAGCCCCCAAGGGACACCACTTGGTTACATCCCTGTCCCCAAAAATCCTCCTTGTGTCTCACTGTGTCAGCCCTGTCTGTGTCCCCGCAGTGCCCGTGGCCAATGCCACCATCACCCCCAGTCCCCGGCACTCCAGGTGCGCCCAGGTGACCCCGTGACCCTGCGCTGCTCGGTGCAGGTGGGCTCAGCCCTGTCACCTTCACCTGGCTGCACAAAGGGCACGAGGTGGCCTGGGTTCCCCTCCTGGAGCTTGGGGCCGTCCATGTGGGACATTCGGGCACCTACCAGTGCGTGGCCACCAACCAGCTGGGACAGGACGGGCACCGCGTGTTCCGGGCACTCAGCCCAGAGCTGGCCCTGGAGGTGACACCACAGGGAACCACTGGACACCATGGGAACACAGGTCACACAGGGTCATTGGGATTGCAGGAGTCCTGCAGTGACAGGTGACCCTAATGTGTCCCTTCTGTCCCAGCAGTGGCTGCAGCACTTGTTGCGTCCCTCCTGTTCCTGCTCCTGCTTGTGGGTGGAACTGTGGGCTGGCATTGGTGGCAAAACACGGGTGGGTGACAGTGGGGACAGTGGGGGCCCTGGGGAGCTGGGGGCCACCAAAATTTGGGGCAATACCCACAGCCGCTGGCTTGGGCTGTGCTGAGAAATCAAGATCTTTGCTCAGGGCCGGAAGGATTTGTGGTTGTGTTGGTGGCCTTGCAGGGATTTTGGGGGTTTTTCCAGTGATCTGAGAGGAATTTGGGAGGCTCTTCTACCCTGCCAGGTTTGAGCTTCTGGGGGGCTCGGGGGCTCCAGAGCACTGGAGTGGTTCAGGGGTTCTGGGTGCACCAGGGGTGCTCAGGGGTGCTGGGGGAAATTGAGGGTGCAGTGGGGTTTAAGGATTCCTGAGAGGGGTCACGGCCCTGGGGACCCCACAGTTACCCCTCCCCTCTTTCCTTTGCAGCTGCCAGGAAGCAGCAGGAAAGGTGAGTGGGGGGCTCAAACCACACCCTGGCCTTTGACCCCAACCCCCAAGCCCTCCCATTCCCTCCCACACATCCCCTTTATTCCCTCAGGGCCTCCCCGGAGCCCCCGGCCCCCCCAGAGGAGGGGGAGGTGCTGTACACCCACGTCGTGAGCACCAAGCATTCGGGGGGTGAGTCTGGGCTGGGACACACGCAGAGGGACACGTCACTCATGAGTGTCCCCTTGCCCTGATGCCACAGCCAGTGTCTCTCACAGTGTCCCCCAGTGCCACCACACTCCAGGATCCCCAGATGACCTACGCAGAGCTGCCAGCAACCCATGGGCGATCAAATAAAACTGGGGACATCTACGGGAATGTGCTGTGACACTGGGGGCACTGGGGGCACTGGGGGCGCTGGGGGGAACCCATGGGCAGCCACACACGTTTCTCCTCCATGCTCCCAAAATTCACGGGTATGTGGGCACAATGAGGGTTCACGTGTGAGGCTGCACAGGGCACCCACAGCTCCCCAGAACCCCCGAGGGCTTCCCCAGCCCCCTCCCACTACCATCAGTGCCTCCCCATTCCACATCCAAGTGCTCCCAGAACCCTTAGACAATTCCCCATTCCCTCCCACTGGGCTCCCAGTACCGCCAGGGGCTCCCTATTTCCCCTCCCAGTGCCTCTCCATTGCTCCCAGTACATCCAGCTGGTTCCCATTCTCTCTCCCAGTGCCCCTGTACTCCCAGTGCCTCTGCAATGCCCCTCCCAGCACTCCCAGTACACCCACGGCTCCTCATCTCTCCTCCCAGTACTAGGCGATCACAGGACTCGTTTCTGTTATATTGGCACCAAAATGCAGCTTTTTGGTTCAACTGGCAGAGATGGTGTTTCTTTGTTCAGCTCTGTTGGGCTTTAGGAATGGGATTCTCCTATTTTGGGCTGCCCCTACAAAACAGTGCTCTGGATTCCCTTCTGCCCTGTCTCAGACCCCTCCTGTGCTGTTTTCCCCACACAATGAGGTCACAAAGGCCTTGGGGGGGATCCAGAGCCTCCCCCTTTTCCAGGGCAGTGGGGATCAGGCCATGGCACAGAGTGGAGGGTCAGGGACAGGAATGGTTGGATGTCTTGAGATGTTTTGGAACCCCTGAGTGTGGCAGGGCTGGGCCAGGCCTTGCTTTTGGTGACACAGGACCCTGTGTGTCAGTCAGTCTGTCATTCGTGGCACACTGGGGACAGTGGGACACTCTGCCAAACCCAGCTTCTGAGTGGTCAAGTGACCAGGAGTGATCCTTCAAGGCCCAAGGACTTAAAAGGCAGAGCGTGTCCAAGTGTGTGACCCTGTCTGCTCTTGGAGTGTCTGCCTCATCCATGCTGGAACCCAGGAGTTGGAAACTGTCTTGGTTTGAAAGAGAAACATTTTCCAAGGAAAGCATTCCTGGATGGGAAGAGAACTCGTACCTCTAAATGTTATAACTGAGAAAATTATGGGGCTTCCAGGCAAAAATGTAAGAAAAGGAATAAGAGTTCGTTTCTAGGATATTTATACAATAGAAGAGAAGAAACAGCAAGACAAGAACAGAAATTTCCAACCCGCTCAGGGCTGTTTGTTCATCTTTGGTGCCGTTCTGGCCAGGGCCAGCAGGGGGCGCTGCAGGGAGCGCTCCCGCCCAGCAGGGGGCGCTGCAGGGAGCGCTCCCGCCCAGCAGGGGGCGCTGCAGGGAGCCCTCCCGCCCAGCAGGGGGCGCTGCAGGGAGCACTCCCGCCCAGCAGGGGGCGCTGCAGGGAGCGCTCCCGCCCAGCAGGGGGCGCTGCAGGGAGCGCTCCCGCCCAGCAGGGGGCGCCCCGGTGCCAGCTCCAACCCCTCAGGGGCCATGGCGGCCTCGGCCGGGAGGGACGAGCCCAAATCGCTCCTTTTGCAAACTCACGCTTTGCACCAATCGGTCCCGGCACCACCAGCGGCAGCGCCCGGGCAGGAGAGACGAAGGCAGCAGCTTGGATCCTGGTGCCTGCTGCCAGCGCAGCAGTGTCCCGGCCCAGGCACACACCCTGCGCAACACCCGCCACCGCTCTCCCTGATGCCCAACGCAAGGAAGGCAGCACCCAACCCCAGGCAGGGCTCAGGCCCACAGCAGCACCTCTCGTGCCTTTCCACCACAATTCCTGAAAACCCTCAGCCTTTCACTGCCTTTTCCTCCTTCAGCCCTGGCACAGCAGCTCTGGCAATGTTGAATTCCCCTGGCATGTTGAGGAAAGCAGGTGCTCCTTGCTGACACTGCCAGGGCTCCTCAGGGGCTCCACAGCACCTTTGGAGCTGCTGCTCTTCTT
Source organism: Muscicapa striata striata (assembly GCA_030060385.1). Taxonomy (NCBI): domain Eukaryota; kingdom Metazoa; phylum Chordata; class Aves; order Passeriformes; family Muscicapidae; genus Muscicapa; species Muscicapa striata. The sequence goes on from JAREIS010000989.1 coordinate 17,826, forward strand.
GGGCCACTGCTGGTCCCGACACAGCAGCCACAGGGGGAGGAGGAGGAGAAGAGGGAGCAGCAGACCCTTAACGAGCTGTTGTAATTAGGGCTGGGGTTCCTGAAGTTCAGCCGTGCAGCTGAACCATCCCTGTGCACACACACACGGCTCTGCTGCCTCTCCCGGGTATTTTGGGCTACTGTGGAAGCACTGGACATATTCTGGGAGTCATGTGCCCCCATCTCTGCCCACAAGCAGTTTTTTTGGCTGCTGGGAAGGTTTTGTGAAACTTCTCCCCTTGTCCACTGCACAGGGATGGGCATTGGCCAGCCCTGCTCTGGCCAGCCCCAGCTGGCAGCCAGGACCTGAGGCTCCCCCTGCCCCCTCGGCTTTGATTCTCGCAGCTTTCGAGCTGCTGCAAAGGTGAGAATTCTTTTTACGGGGGAAAAGGCCTGGCTGTGGTTTGCTCAGCCTTGCAAGAAGCACAAAACCCAGCGTGAGCCCAAGTAGTGGCTCTGCAAGGGCCTTTGATGGTTTTCAGAGCAGGGCTGGCTGGAAACCCCCCCCTGCAGGGGCACTGTGTACTAGGGCTGGGCCATGGCTGGGCCCCACACTTGGATGGCCACTGGCTTCAAGGAGCAGGAGTTTGGGAGCTCCTTCCTGCCTGGGGCTCCATTCCCAAGCTGCTCTTGCTGGCTCAGATCCTGCAGGGGACGAGCCAGAATGGAGAAGTCTGGACCAGGATTTCTCCCCAAACCAAATAATCCGAATGTGTCCCAACCCCTCAGGACAGAAACCACGTGGGGGGATTGTGGGGAGCAGGAGAGGGAGGGGGAAGCCCCCCAAGAGCTTCACAAGTGTTTCATGGGGAGGGTCTCATCCATCTCCTGGTTGCCAGCACTGAGGCCCTGCAGGGGTTTTGGGTGTGGGGGTGGGCTTTGGGTGTTTTTGGGGTGTCTGTGCCCTCCCTGACTGACACCAGCCCATGTCTGTCCCCCCCAGGCAGCCCCACTGGGGTTTTTCACCCACAGAATGATCTTGGTGGGCTGTGCAATGGGGCCGAGGTGCTGCACCTGTGAGGGTTCCCAAATGGGGATTGAGGGCTCCCAGATGGGCGGGGGCAGCCAATGAGGGGGTGTAGAGTGGGTGGGTCATACCCCGAGTTGGGGCACCCCAGAGGTCACAGAGGTCACAGTGCCCCACTGAGGACAGAGGGGGTTGGCAGAGCCCCCCTGCCCGGGACAGGGGTCTCCAGGATGTGCCCCAGCCTGGACAGGGACTTCCTCAGGGAATGTGTCCAGGAACCCTGCCCAGAACCGCCATCCCCCAGGACAGGATCTCCCCCGCTGGGATGTGTCACCACTGGGACAAAATCCACCCAGAACGTGTCACCCCAGAACAGGATCCCCTCAGGCAGGACCCCCTGGATGTGCCCCCAGGACAGAACCCACCCCGTGTGACTCTCAGCACAAACGGCCTCTTCCTTCTGCTGCAGGAGAGAGAAAGCAAAAGAGTTGGGGGCAGCCGGACACCCCCATCCATCACAGCCTTCCCAGCTCTCCCTCCAGAACCCTCACCCGAATTTTTCCCACCCTGGTCTTCCCCCAACCAGCTCCATGCCCAGTTGCTCGCCAGGATCATCAAGGCATGAAAAGGGGCCTTGTGAAATTGAGGAATTAAAGGAAGGAAATAGAAATTAACGAGAGGAAAAAAACCCTTGGGGGGGGGGGGGCACCTGACCTGACAGGGCTCGGGGACACGAGTGACAGTGACATTGACAGTGCAGGGTGAGCACCTGCACTGATGGAACCCCAATATCCTGACACCCCCAAAGCCACTTCTCAGTGGACTCAGAGTCACGTCCTCACCTCCATCTCCTTCCCAGAGCTCTTCACGGTGCCGGTGCTGGAGGGTCCCCCCGAGCTCCCCGAGGGGTCCCCCCTCAATCTCAGCTGCCTCAGCACCCCCAGCCCCCTGCGGCCCCCAGCCCCCCTCCTGTACCGCTTCTACCGGGACGGGCAGTTGGTGGGGGGCCCGCAGGGGTCCCCGCAGCTCCTGGTGCCCGCCGTGGGGGTCTCCCACTCGGGGAATTACAGCTGCGAGGTGCGCTCCGAGGGGGGGGCCGTGCGGAAGAGCAGCGCCCGGCTCGGCGTCACGGTGCGCAGTGAGTGCGGGGATGGGCACGGGGAGCCCCCACAGCCCCCAAGGGGCACCACTTTGTTACATCCCTGTCCCCCAAAAATCCTCCTTGTGTCTCACTGTGTCAGCCCTGTCTGTGTCCCTGCAGTGCCCGTGGCCAATGCCACCATCATCCCCGGTCCCCCGGCACTCCAGGTGCACCCAGGTGACCCCGTGACCCTGCGCTGCTCAGTGCAGGTGGGCTCAGCCCTTGTCACCTTCACCTGGCTGCACAACGGGCACGAGGTGGCCCGGGGTCCCCTCCTGGAGCTTGGGGCCGTCCATGTGGGACATTCGGGCACCTACCAGTGCGTGGCCACCAACCAGCTGGGACAGGACGGGCACCGCGTGTTCCGGGCACTCAGCCCAGAGCTGGCCCTGGAGGTGACACCACAGGGAACCACTGGACACCATGGGAACACAGGTCACACAGGGTCATTGGGATTGCAGGAGTCCTGCAGTGACAGGTGACCCTAATGTGTCCCTTCTGTCCCAGCAGTGGCTGCAGCACTTGTTGCGTCCCTCCTGTTCCTGCTCCTGCTTGTGGGTGGAACTGTGGGCTGGCATTGGTGGCAAAACACGGGTGGGTGACAGTGGGGACAGTGGGGGCCCTGGGGAGCTGGGGGACCACCAAAATTTGGGGCAATACCCACAGCCGCTGGCTTGGGCTGTGCTGAGAAATCAAGAGCTTTGCTCAGGGCCAGAAGGATCTGTGGTTGTGTTGGTGGCCTTGCAGGGATTTTGGGGGTTTTTCCAGTGATCTGAGAGGAATTTGGGAGGCTCTTCTACCCTGCCAGGTTTGAGCTTCTGGGGGGCTCGGGAGCTCCAGAGCACTGGGGTGGTTCAGGGGTTCTGGGTGCACCAGGGGTGCTCAGGGGTGCTGGGGGAAATTGAGGGTGCAGTGGGGTTTGAGGATTCCTGTGAGGGGTCACGGCCCTGGGGACCCCACAGTTACCCCTCCCCTCTTTCCTTTGCAGCTGCCAGGAAGCAGCAGGAAAGGTGAGTGGGGGGCTGAAACCACACTCTGGCCTTTGACCCCAACCCCCAAGCCCTCCCATTCCCTCCCACACATCCCCTTTATTCCCTCAGGGCCCCCCGAGCCCCCGGCCCCCCCAGAGGAGGGGGAGGTGCTGTACACCCACGTCGTGAGCACCAAGCATTCGGGGGGTGAGTCCGGGCTGGGACACACGCAGAGGGACACGTCACCCATGAGTGTCCCCCTGCCCAGATGCCACAGCCAGTGTCTCTCGCAGCGTCCTCCTGTGCCACCACACTCCAGGATCCCCAGGTGACCTACCAGAGCTGCCAGGAACCCATGGGTGACCAAATAAAACTGGGGACATCTACGGGAATGTGCTGTGACACGGTGGGCAATGGGGGCACTGGGGACACTGGGGGCACTGGGGGCGCTGGGGGGCACCCTTGGGCAGCCACACACGTTTCTCCTAGATGCTCCCAAAATTCACGGGTAGGTGGGCACAATGAGGGTTCACGTGTGGGGCTGCACAGGGAACCCACAGCTCCCCAGAACCCCCAAGGGCTTCCCCACCCCCCACCCACTACCATCAGTGCCTCCCCATTCCACATCCAAGTGCTCCCAGAACCCTCAGACAATTCCCCATTCCCTCCCCACTGGGCTCCCAGTACCGCCAGGGGCTCCCTATTTCCCCTCCCAGTGCCTGTCCATTGCTCCCAGTAGATCCAGCTGGTTCCCATTCTCTCTCCCAGTGCCCCTGTACTCCCAGTGCCTCTGCAATGACCCTCCCAGCACTCCCAGTACACCCACGGCTCCTCATCTCTCCTCCCAGTACTAGGCAATCACAGGAATCGTTTCTGTTATATTGGCACCAAAATGCAGCTTTTTGGTTCAACTGGCAGAGATGGTGTTTCTTTGTTCAGCTCTGTTGGGCTTTACGAATGGGATTCTCCTATTTTGGGCTGCCCCCAAAACCAGTGCTCTGGATTCCCTTCTGCCCTGTCTCAAACCCCTCCTGTGCTGTTTTCCCCACACAATGAGGTCACAAAGGCCTTGGGGGGGATCCAGCGCCTGCCCCTTTTCCAGGGCAGTGGGGATCAGGCCTTGGCACAGAGTGGGGTGTCAGGGACACGAATGGTTGGATTGTCTTGAGATGTTTTGGAACCCCTGAGTGTGGCAGGGCTGGGCCAGGCCTTGCTTTTGGTGACACAGGACCCTGTGTGTCAGTCAGTCTGTCATTCGTGGCACACTGGGGACAGTGGGACACTCTGCCAAACCCAGCTTCTGAGTGGTCAAGTGACCAGGAGTGATCCTTCAAGGCCCAAGGACTTAAAAGGTAGAGCGTGTCCAAGTGTGTGACCCTGTCTGCTCTTGGAGTGTCTGCCTCATCCATGCTGGAACCCAGGAGTTGGAAACTGTCTTGGTTTGAAAGAGAAACATTTTCCAAGGAAAGCATTCCTGGATGGGAAGAGAACTCGTACCTCTAAATGTTATAACTGAGAAAATTATGGGGCTTCCAGGCAAAAATGTAAGAAAAGGAATAAGAGTTCGTTTCTAGGATATTTATACAATAGAAGAGAAGAAACCGCAAGACAAGAACAGAAATTTCCAACCCGCTCAGAGCTGGAAGTTCATCTTTGGTGCCATTCTGGCCAGGGCCAGCAGGGGGCGCTGCAGGAGCGCTTCCGCCCAGCAAGGGGCGCTGCAGGGAGCACTCCGCCCAGCAGGGGCGCTGCAGGGAGCCCTCCCGCCCAGCAGGGGGCGCTGCAGGGAGCCCTCCCGCCCAGCAGGGGCGCTGCAGGAGCGCTCCCGCCCAGCAGGGGGCGCTGCAGGGAGCCCTCCCGCCCAGCAGGGGGCGCTGCAGGGAGCCCTCCCGCCCAGCAGGGGCGCTGCAGGGAGCACTCCGCCCAGCAGGGGGCGCTGCAGGAGCGCTCCCGCCCAGCAGGGGCGCTGCAGGGAGCCCTCCCGCCCAGCAGGGGGCGCCCCGGTGCCAGCTCCAACCCCTCAGGGGCCATGGCGGCCTCGGCCGGGAGGGACGAGCCCAAATCGCTCCTTTTGCAAACTCACGCTTTGCACCAATCGGTCCCGGCACCACCAGCGGCAGCGCCCGGGCAGGAGAGACGAAGGCAGCAGCTTGGATCCTGGTGCCGCTGCCAGCGCAGCAGTGTCCCGGCCCAGGCACACACCCTGCGCAACACCCGCCACCGCTCTCCCTGATGCCCAACGCAAGGAAGGCAGCACCCAACCCCAGGCAGGGCTCAGGCCCACAGCAGCACCTCTCGTGCCTTTCCACCACAATTCCTGAAAACCCTCAGCCTTTCACTGCCTTTTCCTCCTTCAGCCCTGGCACAGCCGCTCTGGCAATGTTGAATTCCCCTGGCATGTTGAGGAAAGCAGGTGCTCCTTGCTGACACTGCCAGGGCTCCTCAGGGGCTCCACAGCACCTTTGGAGCTGCTGCTCTTCCTGGGCCACTGCTGGTCCCGACACAGCAGCCACAGGGGGAGGAGGAGGAGGAGAAGAGGGAGCAGCAGACCCTTAATGAGCTGTTGTAATTAGGGCGGGGTTCCTGAAGTTCAGCCGTGCTGCTGAACCATCCCTGTGCACACACACACGGCTCTGCTCCCTCTCCCGGGGATTTTGGGCTGCTGTGGCTCCATTAGACACATTTTGGTGCTCACATGCCCCCAGCTCTGCCCACAAGCAGTTTTTTTGGCTGCTGGGAAGGTTTTGTGGAGCTTCTCCTCTTGGCCAGTGCTCAGGGATGGGCATTGGCCAGCCCTGTTCTGGCCAGCCCCATCTGGCAGCCAGGACCTGAGGCTCCCCTGCCCCCTTGGCTTTGATTCTCGCACCTTTTGAGCTGCTGCAAAGGTGAGAATTCTTTCTGTGGGGGAAAAGGCCTGGCTGTGGTTTGCTCAACAACCTGAGCGGGACCCTCCTCCTTCCCGAGCTGAGCGGGCAGAGCTCAGAAACACAAACCATTTCTCCCATTTTATTGCAAAAGCTGTGTTTTGTGTCCAATAAAAAGAACAAAGGTCGTTTGCCCCCTGGTACTGGGGGAGGGAATGGGCAGCCCCTGTGTGTACTGGGAGCACTGGGAGCACTGGGAGCAGTGGAATGGGGAGCTCTGGGCAGCCCCACGTGGGACCCACCACTCGTGGCCACCTCCCGGGCAGGGTGGGCAACCACGGGAGACTGGGGAGCGGGGGGAACACACGGGGTGTCCTCGTGCAGGGACCACCAGGGTCCCCAGCTCTCCATGTGTCCCGAGTATCCCCAGTGTCACTGCACGTTCTTGAAGCTTTCATCGTGATCCCGCTGTCTTCCTGGGGTCCCGGCAGCTCCTTGTGGTCACCTGGGGGATGTGGCAGGGGTGTCCTGCGAGAGACTCTGGGGGTTTGGGACCTGGGTGGGGGTGACACCCTTGGGTGACGTGTCCCTGTCACCCCCTGCACTCATCCCCTTCCCACTCGGTGCCCACATGGGGGTCCAGCACTGCCCCCTCCTCCAGGGCTCTGTGGGGACAAGGGGGGGTCTGGGTGGTGTCTGGGGAGGGGGAAGGGGAGTCCCGGCCCGAGCCCCCCACTCACCTGTCCTGGGGCTTCCTGGTGGCTGCAAGGAAAAGGGGAGGGGGTCACCATGGGGACCCTGGGACCCCTGAACGTCCCTGGGACCTCGGCAGCTCCACCCACGCATGGAACCCCCAATCCCCACTGGAGCCCCGATTCCCACTGCACCCCTGTCCTGGTTTTAGGACAGAGTTCTGCCAATAAACCGCAGAAGTTTCCCTTTGAAATAGAGAAATCAATTTCACCCCCCTCCGAGTGTTATAATTGTTTCAAATCAAGGACTCAAGGCAGAGATAAGGAGGTAAAAGTAACAGCTCTTTACTACTCTAACTCACAGCACAAGTAGAAAACAACAACAGTTATTAAAAATTACCGACAAAAAGAACAGAAGAAAATAACCCAGTTGTAGTCCTTTCTTTAGACTCGGACACACTCGGTCTGTGTCTGTCCCCGGGGCTGTGACACGTGCCGCAGCGCAGGCGGGAGCGAGGAGAGGTGGGGGGAAGCAGCCGGGGCCGGGCTGGCTCAGGTGGGAGGCAGCTCCTCACTCACTGTAGTGTCTGGAGATCAGCTGTATTCCCAAAAGGCAAGAGGCGTTTGGTCTTTGGTGGTCAGCAGTGCCTCCGAGGTAGCAGGACAGCTGATGGCAGCAGGGTCTGGCTGTCTGCTTCTCCCCCACGTGCTGTGCGGCCAAGGGGGTGCCTCCTCACTCCTCTCTCGCCAGAAGCCGCAGTGCCCCTGTCCCAGCCCGCGCGCTCTTCTGGGTAGCTCCGCCCGGAAGCCCCCGCGGTCCTCTGAGCAGCTCCGGTCCCACCCACCCACCCGTCCAGGGCCATCACAAACCCTGGGCACAGGCGGCGGGTTCTGTTAGCATTACAATGGGAAAAAATTCTCCAAACTCATACATTAAAGGAACAAAACCCCAACCCCCAACAACCCCTGATTGCCCCAGGACACTCCAAGCACCCCTGAACCCCCCAGAAATTCTGCACCACTGCAGCGTCCCCAAAACCCCCAGAGTCCCCGACCCTCTGAGCAACAAAACTCATAGCCCGGCAGGGAGGGGCACCCCCAAACTCTCCCAGGACGCAAAAATTATCCTCCAACATCCCTGCACAGCCCTCCATGACCTTCCCAAACCCTCCAGGAACTCCCAGTGCCACCTCTATGTTCCTCCAAGCCCACCCAGGGATGCCCCTGGAGCCCAATCAAGACCCCCCAAATTCCCACCAGGACCCCAAGCCGAGGTCACTGTGGGCTCAGTTTCCCCAAGCCCAGGGGCCCTGGGTGCTGCCCCCCCACTCTGGGGGCTTCCCCTCACTCCAGGGCCTCCCCCTTCCTAGAGTGTCACAACTTTTGCTGTAGATTGTCATAGATGTCACTGGGTTCCCAAGGTTGCCCATGTGGCCCCTGCAGCTCCGTGTAGGTCGCCTGAGGATCCTCCAGTGCATGGGCCCTGTGGGAATAAGGGGGTGTGTGGAAGAGGATGGGAGGTCCTGAGGGTTTGGGGAAAACCAAATCAAGGTCAGAGCCTGCACTCACCTTTCCTGGTGCTTCCTGGCACCTGCAAAGAAAAACTGGAGGGGTGACTTTGATTCCCCACAAACCCTCAAAATCCTGAACCACCACCAGACCCTCAATTCCTTCCAGGTCCCCCCCAGTATCCCTGACACCCTCAGAAACCCTGAGCCACCCCACTTCCCCAACACCCTGACACCCCAGAGCCCCCAGCCTGGCATGGAGGGGCACCCTCTGAATTCCCCAAAAAGCCCTGACAGAGCCCCCAACATCCCTGCACGACCCTTCAGCCCCTCCCCAGACAACCCAGGGCCCTGAGCCAGGGTCACTGGGGGCTCAGCCCCTCCCCAGTCAGGGGCTGTGGGTGCTGCCCCCTCCCCTTCTCTGGGGCCTTCCCAGCACTCTCCAGGACCCCTGTCCCCCATTGTCACCCACCCATGCGGATCCACCAGTACAAGGCCACAATGAGCAGGACCAGGAACAACAAGGACACAAGGACCCCTGCAGCCACTGGAGGAAATAGAGGGGGACACACTGGGGTCAGAACCCAGAGGTTCTGCAATCCCAGTGACCTCATGAGTTCCCCTCCTGTGCCTTGTTCCATTTGTGTCACTGCCAGGAACAGAGCGGGGGTGGCCTTGGGTCATCTGTGATCTGGGGATCTCAGACCCACACAGGAACCCCGAGTGACCCCACCTGTGATCCAGTGGTGTCCAGTGGTTCCCTGTGGTGTCACCTCCAGGGCCAGCTCTGGGCTGAGTGCCCGGAACACGCGGTGCCCGTCCTGTCCCAGCTGGTTGGTGGCCACGCACTGGTAGGTGCCCCAATGTCCCACATGGACGGCCCCAAGCTCCAGGAGGGGACCCCGGGCCACCTCGGTCCCGTTGTGCAGCCAGGTGAAGGTGACAGGGGCTGAGCCCACCTGCACTGAGCAGCGCAGGGTCACGGGGTCACCTGGGCGCACCTGGAGTGCCGGGGGACCAGGGGTGATGGTGGCATTGGCCACAGGCCCTGCAAGGACACTGACAGGGCTGGGGTCGGGGGACACAAGGAAAATATTTGAGGGACAGGGATGTCCCCAGGTGGGGTCCCGAGGGGGCAGTGGGGGCTCCCCGTGCCCATCCCCGCACTCACTGCGCACCGTGACGCCGAGCCGGGCGCTGCTCTTCCGCACGGCCCCCCCCTCGGAGCGCACCTCGCAGCTGTAATTCCCTGAGTGGGAGACCCCCACGGCGGGCACCAGGAGCTGCGGGGACCCCTGCGGGCCCCCCACCAACTGCCCATCCCGGTAGAAGCGGTACAGGAGGGGGGCTGGGGGCCGCAGGGGGCTGGGGGTGCTGAGGCAGCTGAGATTGAGGGGGGACCCCTCGGGGAGCTTGGGGGGACCCTCCAGCACCAGCACCGTGAAGAGCTCTGGGAAGGAGTCGGGGGAGGGGGATTTGTGACCCTGAGTCCCTGGGGAGGGGCTGTGGGGGTGTCGGGGTGGCGGCTGTGGGGTGTTCACCCTGCACTGGCACTGGCACTGGTGCCTAAAGAAACCGTGCAGAGTTTCCCACCAAGCCCGAGCAGTGGTACTGGCCACTGTGCAGCTGCAGAGGGGACAGGGGCATATCGGTCCCATTGTGCAGAGTCTCCACTTTCTTCCCGTCGCGGTAGAAGGACACGGTTCTGATCAACACATCCCCCCTGCTCCGGCAGCGCAGTGTCGCCGTGTCCCCCTCGACCAACGGCCGCGCCAGCACCTGCAGCACAATTGAGTCTGGGGGACAGGGGGGAACTGTCATACCCGATGTCACCGGGACCCCCCATTGGATCACATCAGGGGTCCCCTATTCCATCGTGGGGATCCTCCCGCCCTGGGATGCTCTGGGATGTCCCCAGAACAGGGACAGTCTCTGGTCACACCAAGGGGTGACCCACGGAGCTGAGCCCAGCCTGAGCCCTCGGGTCCCCGTGGGTGCCAGGGTGGGGACACCCAAACCCTCACCATTTAACACCCTCACGGGGGAGCTGTGCCCACTGCCGGGTCTGTAACACCAGTAAATGCCACTCTCGGTGACAATGAAGCTGTCGGGTCCCTTCTTCCACATGCGCTGCCCGTCCTTGTACCAGGAGGTGTCCTCGGCGGTCCCCGAGCCCTGGCAGGTCAGTGTCACCCGGTCCCACAGCACTGGCGGCGTCCAGGGGGGTTCCACCCGGATCTGGGTGCTCTGGACACCTGCAGGTGACAGGGGACACCAGCCTGCCAGGGCCACCACGGGGCTGGGGACAGCGGGGCAGGGACATGGCATCCCCCGAGGACTCACCAGCGAGGCCGAGGGTCTGGGCTGGAAGGGAGAAGGGACAGGGCTGGGTGGGGGTGGCCCTGTGGGGACAGCAGCACCTGGGGGACCTGCTGTGGTGTCTGCCCCCAAACTGTCCCCATGGGAACACTGGTGTAGCTCGGAGGTTTTGAGGACAGGGAAACGTTGATCACCCTGGGCTGAGGCAGGACATGGGGACACTGTGGACACCCCATGCATGCACAGGTCACCTCCGCCAGCTGTACAGCACCTGTCCCACGGCCACATCCCCATGGCCCTGTGCCCGTGGTCCCATTCCCATGACACCTGTCCCCATGTCCCATTAGCATAGGACATGGCCCCTGTCCCTGCATCCCTGTCTCCCTGTCCCTGTCCCCACAGCTGCCCCAGCCCCATGTTGATTTTGCCACATGTCGATCCCCACATCTCCATTCCCCTGTTCCCATCTCCACATCCCAGTTCCCCTGTTCCTGTCCCCATGTTTCTGCCCCCACAGCCACCCCACAGCTCTGGTCACACTGGGCTCCATGCCCATGCCCTGGCTCTGCTGGCCTTGGGGACCTCAGGGGACCCCACAGCCCCCCTGTGCCCCCTCCCCACCGATCTCTGCCTCACCAGGGCCCATCCCCGGGGTGTCAGGCCCGTGCCCGGGGCACTCACCCCACAGGAGCAGCGCCACCTTCCCGGCCATCCCAGTGTCCCCAGCCATGGGCACTGGCTGTCACTCACTGCTGTGGCCACCTGTCCCCTGGCTGGCGGCTCTTCGGATGAAGGGACAGGAAGTGAGGTCACATCTCGTCCTCATGTGTAGGTGGCCCTTGGTGGGGGCAGGGTGGGGACAGGATGGGGGCAGGGTGGAGACCTTGTGGGATATGTGGGTGATGGTGGGACATGGTGAGGACAAGATGTTGCCAGAATTTGGAGGCTGAGGTGATGCAGGGAGCCAAGGATTCGTATCCAGGGCATTAGGTGCCAGAGTTGGGGGTACAGGGGGAAAAAGGGACCCTGGGGAATGAGGTTTCTGAGGGAAGAATCAGCCCATGGGATGGGATCAAGGTAATGCTTGTCCTGGGCAATTTGAGTGCTGGGATTGGGGTCCCCATGGAGAAGAGACCAAGGGGATGGTGGCATCATGGATGGGTCCCAAGGGTGTCACAAGGATGGGGAGTGGCTGGGTGGGCACAGGGGCCACAGCTCCTTCATGGGATGTATCAGGTTTTGGGCTGACTCAGAGCCCAGCACAGCCCCCCCAGGGTGCTCATGGCCAGGGGGGCACCTCAGGCTTGTCCTGGGAGGTTCTGGCTCTCTGCCCCACACACCCTTGGGCTTTTTCCGAACCCCCCAATTCCTGGCTCAGGAACACCTGAGCAGGAAACAGGTGGGGGATCCCAGGAAGGGGAAAAGGGGGCTGGGGGTGCAGGCAGTGGTTGGGGGGCTGTGGGGGTTGGGGTCTTTTGCTGTGCCCCCCCAAGATTTTCACTTTCTCTTTTCTGCAGAAGAAGGAAGAGGCTGTTCATGCTGAGGCCAGGACATGGATTCTGTCCTGGGGGGCACATCCAGAGGGGTCCTGCCCTGAGGGAAATGGGCTCCTCTGGGCTGGTTATGCCGGAATCTTTTCCCAGGGGGCTCCTTGTTCTGGGGGTGAAACGTCCTTTGGGATTCCTGTCCCAGAGGTGGCACATCCTGGGCACCTCTGTCCTGGGGGCCCCTGAGCATTCCCGCTGTCCCCAGTGGGGCCCTGGCACCTCTGGGGTGCCCAAACTTAAGGTGATGCCTGTGATGACCTTGCCCTATGATGGGAAATCCCAGGTACATTTGGTTCCACAGCAATCTGTGGAAATGCCCGTGTGTCCCTCAGGCTCTGATTCCCTGGTAAATGCACTGCACCCTGCCCTGAATTCCCCTGCCTGGGCACTCCCTGCTCCTGCTGGGACACCCCTGTGCCCCAGAGCCACGTGTGGAGCCCCTGCTCCATATTTCCACACTTTTCCCTCTCTTCTGGTGTCCACATGCAGAACCCAAATATTGTTTCTGGGATGTTCCAGAGGGCTGCAGGTTTTGTTCAAGGAGGAGGGTCCTGGTCAGGTTGTTGAGCAGATCGTTGCTGTCTTTGCAGCAGTTCTGGGGCTCTCTCAGTGCCTTGGGGACAGGCACCAAATGATCAATTGCTGCATTTCCAGACTGGTTCCCTCACAGCTGCCCCTGCAGGGGGGGTTTCCAGCCAGCCCTGATCTGAAAACCATCAGAGGCTCTCGCAGAGCCACTGCTTGGGCTCACACTGGCTTTTGTGCTTCTTGCAGGGCTCAGCAAACCACAGCCAGGCCTTTTCCCCCACAGAAAGAATTCTCACCTTTGCAACAGCTCAAAAGCTGCGAGAATCAAAGCCAAGGGGGCAGGGGGAGCCTCAGGTCCTGGCTGCCAGCTGGGGCTGGCCAGAGCAGGGCTGGCCAATGCCCATCCCTGTGCACTGGGGCTGGGCCATGGCTGGGCCCCACACTTGGATGGCCACTGGCTTCAAGGAGCAGGAGTTTGGGAGCTCCTTCCTGCCTGGGGCTCCATTCCCAAGCTGCTCTTGCCGGCTCAGATCCTGCAGGGGAGGAGCAAGAATGAAGAAGTCTGGAACAGGATTTCTCCCCAAACCGATAAACCCAAATGTCCCAACCCCTCAGGACAGAAACCCCGTGGGGGGATTGTGTGGAGCAGGAGAGGGAGGGGGAAGCCCCCCAAGAGCTTCACAAGTGTTTCATGGGGAGGGTCTCATCCATCTCCTGGTTGCCAGCACTGAGGCCCTGCAGGGTTTTGGTGTGGGGTGGGCTTTGGGTGTTTTTGGGGTGTCTGTGCCCTCCCTGACTGACACCAGCCCATGTCTGCCCCCAGTCAGCCCCACTGGAGTTTTTCACCCACAGAATGATCTTGGTGGGCTGTGCAATGGGGCCGAGGTGCTGCACCTGTGAGGGTTCCCAAATGGGGATTGAGGGCTCCCAGATGGGCAGGGGCAGCCAATGAGGGGGTGTAGAGTGGGTGGGTCACACCCTGAGTTGGGGCACCCCAGAGGTCACAGAGGTCACAGTGCCCCACTGAGGACAGAGGGGGTTGGCAGAGCCCCCCTGCCCAGGACAGGGGTCCCCAGGATGTGCCCTAGCCTGGACAGGACTTCCTCAGGAATGTGTCCAGGGACCCTGCCCAGAACCGCCATCCCCAGGACAGGATCTCCCCACTGGGATGTGTCACCACTGGGACAAAATCCACCCAGAATGTGTCACCCCCAGAACAGGATCCCCTCAGGCAGGACCCCCTGGATGTGCCCCCAGGACAGAACCAACGCCTTTGTGACTCTCAGCACAAATGGCCTCTTCCTTCTGCTGCAGGAGAAAGTGAAAATGTTGGGGGAGCACAGGCAGACACCCCCATCCTCCACAGCCTCCCAACCCCCCTTGAAGACCACTCACCCCCTTTTCTCCATCCCTGGGGTCCCCCAAATCCATTCCCTGCCCAGGTGCTCCCCAGGATTTCTGAGCCAGGAACTGGGAGTGATCAGGCAGGGACAAGGGCCATGTCCTATGCAGATGGGACATGGGGACAGGTGCCATGGGAATGGGATCATGGGCACAGAGCCATGGGGATGTGGCCGTGGGGACAGGTGCTGGAGGGCTGGGGGAGGTGACCTGTGCACACATGGGGTGTCCACAGTGTCCCCATGTCCTGCCTCAGCCCAGGGTGACCGAGGTGCCCCTGTCCTCAAAACTGCTGTGCTACACCAGTGTTCCCACGGGGACGGTTTGGGGACAGACACCACACCAGGCCTCCCAGGTGCTGCTGTCCCTGCAGGGCCACTCCCACCCAGCCCTGTCCCTTCTCCCTTCCAGCCCAGACCCTCGGCCTCGCTGGTGAGTCCTCGGGGGATGCCATGTCCCTGCCCCGCTGTCCCCAGCCCCGTGGTGGCCCTGGCAGGCTGGTGTCCCCTGTCACCCGCAGGTGCCCAGAGCACCCAGCTCCTGGTGGAGCCCCCCTGGACGCCGGCAGTGCTGTGGGACCGGGTGACACTGACCTGCCAGGGCTTGGGGACCGCCAGTGCCACCACCTGGTACAAGGACGGGCAGCGCTGGGGGCAGGAGGGACGCGACAGCTTCACTGTCACCGAGAGTGGCAGCTACCAGTGTGAAAGACCCGGCAGTGGGTTCAGCCCCCCCCATGATGTTGTCATATGGTGAGGAGAGATCTGACATGCACAGGGCGGCTCCCTGATAGGTCTGGGTGGGCGCCACTCCTTGAGGGGCCTTCACACAACTCGTGTGGTGAGAGCCTGTCTCCTGCACGTATCCCCGTGTACCCCAGTGCATCTCAGTGTGGTGGGACCCCCGTGGGGACAGCTCTGCCACAGGGCTGGTCCTGGTGTCCCTGGTACCCTTCTGCGCCGCTGACACTGCGCCGAGTTGTCCCTGGTGCCGTAGGCACCAGCTTTGGACCTGTCTCGGGCTCCTCAGTGTGACGGGACCCTCCCGTCCCACAGAGCCGCTGGTGCTGCAGGTGCCAGCACGGGCACTGCTGGAGGGGGACACGGTGACATTTCGCTGCCGGGGCCGGCAGGACAACCCTGTCACCCGGGTGCGATTTTACGAGGACGAGAAGGAGCTGGGGGCATTCCTCAAGCGCGCCGAGCTGTCCCTGCCCTCCCTGCATCAACACCACGCCGGCCGCTACCGCTGCAGGGGCTGGGTGGCCTTAGGAATGTCCCTGTCAGCAGCGTTGACAGTGACAGTGCGCGGTGAGCACCCCCATGCCAGTATCCTGACACTCCCAAAGCCACTTCTCAGTGGACTCAGAGTCACAGTCCTCACCCCCATCTCCTTCCCAGAGCAGCGCCCGGCTCAAGGTCACGGTGCGCAGTGAGTGCGGGGATGGGCACGGGGAGCCCCCACAGCCTCCTCGAGACCCTACCTGGGGACATCCCTGTTCCCCAATAATCCTCCTTCTGTCCCCTGGCCTCAGCCCTGTCTGTGTCCCCGCAGTGCCCGTGGCCAATGCCACCATCACCCCCGGTCCCTCGGGACTCCAGGTGCACCCAGGTGACCCCGTGACCCTGCGCTGCTCGGTGCAGGTGGGCTCAGCCCCTGTCACCTTCACCCGGCTGCACAACGGGCACGAGGTGGCCCAGGGTCCCCTCCTGGAGCTTGGGGCCGTCCATGTGGGACATTCAGGCACCTGCCAGTGCGTGGCCACCAACCAGCTGGGACAGGACGGGCAGCGCGTGTTCCGGGCACTCAGCCCAGAGCTGGCCCTGGAGGTGACACCACAGGGAACCACTGGACAGCAGTGGATCACAGGTGGGGTCACACGGGGTCACCGGGGTGTTCAGGACCCTCAGGGTTCACGGAGACCCTGATGTGTCCCTTCTGTCCCCAGCAGTGGCCGCAGGCCTTGGCGGGTCCCTTCTCTTCCTGGTGCTGTACATGGGTAGAGCTGTGGGTTGGCACCAGTGGAACAACATGCGTGGGTGACAATGTGGCCCTGGGGAGATTGGAGGCCAATGAAATATGGGGGTGATGAGGCAGCCCCTGACTTGGGCAGCACTGAGTCCTCAGGACCTTTGTTCAGGGCCCTGAAGGATTTGGGGTGGTGTTGGAGGCCTTGCAGGGATTTTGGGGGTTCGTTCAGTGATCCTGGAGGGATATGGAGGTTCTCCCTCTCTTCCAGGCTTGAGCTTCTAGGGCTCAGTGCACTGGGGTGGTTCAGGGATTCTGGGGAGAACCAGAGATGCTCGGGGGTGCTGGGGGAAATTGAGGGTGCAGTTGGGTTTGAGGATTCCTGAGAGGGGTCACAGCCCTGGGGACCCCACAGTTACCCCTCCCCTCTTTCCTTTGCAGCTGCCAGGAAGCAGCAGGAAAGGTGAGTGGGGGGCTCAAACCACGATCTCATCTTTGAACCCAACCCCCATTACTTCCCATACCCTCTCACACATCCCCTTTATTCCCTCAGGGCCCCCCCAGAGCCCCCGGCCCCCCCAGAGGAGGGGGAGGTGCTGTACACCCACGTCGTGAGCACCAAGCATTCAGGGGGTGAGTCTGGGCTGGGACACACGCAGAGGGACACGTCACCCATGAGTGTCCCCCTGCCCAGATGCCACAGCCAGTGTCTCTCGCAGTGTCCCCCAGTGCCACCACACTCCAGGATCCCCAGGTGACCTACGCAGAGCTGCCAGCAACCCATGGGTGACTGTGGGAATGCGGGGACATCTACAGGAATGTGCTGTGACACTGGGGGATCTGGGAGCACTGGGGACTCTGACAGCACTGGGGAACCCACCCATGGGCAGTCACACACATGTGTTTTTCCCCCTTCCCCCCCCACTACTCTCATGGGTGCCCAAAATTGACGGATAGGTGGGCACAATGGAGGGTCATATGTGAGGCTGCACCGGGCACCCAGAGTTCCCCATACCCCCTGAACCCCCAAGGGCTTCCTCACCCCCTTCCCACTACCTCCAGTGGCTCCCCATTCCACATCCAAGTGCTCCCAGAACCCTCAGAGGCACTCCCATTTCCTCCCCACTCTGCTCCCAGTACCCCCACGTGCTCCCTATTTCCCCTCCCAGTGTCTCTCCATTTTTCCCAGTAGATCCAGGTGGTTCCCATTCTCTCTCCCATGGCCCCTGTACTCCCAGTGCCTCTGCAATGCCCTCTCCAGCACTCCCAGTACATCCACAGCTCCTCATCTCTCCGTTCAGTGTCAGGGAACACAGGACTCATTGTCCTCTTATTGAAA
>JAREIS010000990.1:0-35450 GCA_030060385.1 Muscicapa striata striata
ACCCTTCTCTGAGGCGGTCGATGGAGACCTGGTATAAATGGCTCCACAGGTTCGGAGCAGGCCTGCCGGCGGAATACGCCTGGCGCCAGCTAAGAGGGCGCTGCAGCTGCTTGCGGCGCCGGGGTGAACAGGTCTACCCTTCACCGGAGCGGCCGCCAAATACCAGGTCTACCCGGCTCCGGGGCCGGCGGGCCGGCCAGCTGGGTCTGCCTGCAACCGGCGGGGAGGGCACTGCAGCGGCCCGCGACGCCGGGTAGAACAGGTCTACTCTTCTCCGGGGCAGCCGCGGGGGGCCAGGTCGATTTGGATGTGGGGCCGGCCGGCAGGCAGCATTCGCCTTCCGCCAGAAGGAGAGGGCTCTGCAGCAACCCGTGGCGCCAGGGTGAACAAGTCTACTCTTCTCCGGAGCGGTCGCCAGAGACCAGGTCTACGCGGGGGCCTGTGGACTGCCCAGCAGAATCCGCCTTCCGCCAGCGGGGAAGGCGCTGTAGCGGTTCGCGGGGCACGGGTGAACAGGTCTACCATTCTCCAGGTCGGGTGCCGGAGACTAGGTATACTCTGCTCCGGGGCCGCTTGGCCGGCCTGCAGGGTCTCCCTGCCGCCGGAAGGGGAAAGTGCTGCATTGACCCGCGGTGCCGGGTTTAAAAGGTCTACCGTTCTCCGGGGCAGCAGCTGGGGACCATGTCTACCCAGGTTCGGAGCCCACTGTCCGGCCTGCAGGATCCGCTTTCTGCCGGCGGGGAGGTCGCTGCAGTGGACTGCGCTGCCAAGGTGAACAGGTCTATGCTTCTCTGGGGCGGCCGCCGAAGACCAGGTCTGCCCGGCTCTAGGGTCGACTGGCCACCAGGCACTGCATCTGCCTGTCGACGATGGGGAGAGCGCTGCAGTGGCCCGCGGCGCCGGGGTGAACAGGTCTACCCTTCTCCAGCGCGACCGCCGAAAACCAGGTCTACCCAGCTCTGGGGCCGGTTGGCCGGCCTGCCGGGTTTGCCTGCCGCTGGATGGGGAGGGCGCTGCAGCGGCCCGTGGCGCCGGGGGTGAACAGATCTACCTTTTTTCGGGGGGGTTGCCGGAGACCAGGTCTAAGTGGCTCCAGCGCCGGCAGGCCGGCCGGCAGGATCCGCCTGCTGCCGGAAATGGAGGGCGCAGAAACGACTCACGGCGAAAGGGTGAACATGTCTACCATTCTTCGGAGCAGCCGCCGGACACCAGGTCTACAGGGCTCCGGGGCTGGTGGGCCGGCTGGCTAAATCCACCTACCGCCAGCCAGGAGCGCAGTTCAGCGGTTCGCGGCGCCAAGGTGAACAGGTCTACCCGTCTCCGGGGCGGCTGCCAGAGACCAGGTCTACCCAGCTCGGAGCCCACTGTCCGGCTGGCAGGATCCGCCTTCTGCCGGCGAGGAGGTCACTGCAGCGGACCGCGGCGCCAAGGTGAACAGGTCTATCCTTCTCTGGGGCAGCCGCTGGAGACCACGTCTACGCGGCTCCGGGGCGGTTGGCCGGCCTGCGGGGTTTGCCTGCCGCCAGAGGGGGAGGGCGATGCAGCGGACTGCGGCCCCAGGGTGAACAGGTCTACCCTTTTCAGGGTGGCCGCCAGAAACCAAGTCTACCCGGCGCTGGGGCCGGCCAGCTGGCGATACACGACTGCTGCCATCGGGAGGTCGCTGCAGTGGACCGGGGATCCAAGGTGAACAGGTCTATCCTTCCCTGGGGCAGCCGATGGAGGCCACATCTACCTGGCTTCGGCGCCGGCAGGCCGCCTGGCGGGATCCGCCTGTCGACTGAAATGGAGGGCGCTGCCGCGACTAGCGGCGCAAGGGTGAGCAGGTCTACCGTTCTTCAGAGCGGCCGCCGGACACCAGGTCTACCCAGCTCCGGGGCCGGTGGGCCGGACGGCTAAATCCGCCTACCGCCGACCAGGAGGGCGGTTCAGCGGTTCGCGGCGCCGGGATGAACAGGTCTACCCTTTTCCTTGGCGGCCGCCAGAGACTAGGTCTCCGGAGCCGGCCGGTCGGCTGGCGGGGTCCACCTGCTGCCCGAAGGGGAGGGCGCAGCAGCGACCTGCAGGTACAGGGTGAACAGGTCTACCCTTCTCCAGAGCGGCCGCCGGAGACCAGTTCTACCCGTCTCCGGGACGGACCGGACAGCCGGCAGGGCTGTCAACAAGGAAGGAGCTGCAGCAGCCCGCGCGCCGCGGTAATCAGGTCTTCCCTTCTCTGGGGCGGACACGGGAGACCGGGTCTACCCGGCTCCGACGCCGGCCAGCCGGCCGGTGGGATCCACCTGCAGCCGGAAGGGGAGTGCGCTGCAGCGGTCCGCGGCGCCAGGTTGAAAAGGTCCACCCTTCTCCGGGTCGGCCGCTGGAGACTAGGTCTACCGGGCTCCGGGGCCAGCTGGTCAGCCGGTGAGGTCAGCCTGCCGCCAGCCGGGAGGGCGCTGCAGCGGGCCGCGGCACCGGGGTGAACAGGTCTACCATTCTCCGGTATACCGGGCTCTGGTGCCGGCCGGTCGGCCGGCAGGGTCAGCCTGCTGCCGGTGGGGAGGTCGCATCAGCAGCCAGCGGCGCCCAAGTGAACAGGTTCACCCTTTTCTGGGGTGGCCGCCGGAGACCACGTTTACCTGGCTCTGAGGCTGGCCGGTCGGCAGGATCCGCCTGTCGTCAGCGGGAAGGGCGCTGCAGCGGCCTGCGACGCTGGGGTGAACAGGTTTATGCTTCTCGTGGCGGCCGCCGGAGACCAGGTCTACCCAGCTCCGGGGCCGGTTTGCCGGCCGGCGGGGTCCACCTGGCGCCGGAAGGGGAGGGCGCTGCAGCGGCCTGCAGCGCTGGGGTGAACAGGTCTACTGTTCTCCAAGGGGGCAGCCGGAAACCACGAGTACCCGGCTCTGGGTCCGGCCGGCCGTCCGGCGGGATACGACTGTTGCCGAAAGTAGAGGGCGCTGCAGTAGCCCGCGGCTTCTGGTTGAACAGGTCTACCTTTCTCCAAGGCGGCAGCCGGAGACCAGGTCTACCCGGCTTCAGAGCTCACCATCCGGCCGGCGGGAACTGCCTGCCGCCAGAAGGCAAGGGCGCTGCAGCAGCTTGCGGCGCTGGGGTGAACAGGGCTACACTTCTGGGTCGGCCGCCGGAGACAATGTCTACCCGGCTCCGGGGTCGGTAGGCCGGCCAGCGTGGTCTGCCTGCCGCCGGAAGGGGAGGGCGCTGAAGCAGCCCACAACCCAGGGGTGAGCAGGTCTAGCCTTCTCCGGAGCGGCCGCCTGAGACCAGGTCTAGCCGGCTCAAGGGCCAACAGTCCGTTCGGTGGGATCCGCCTGCCGCGAGAAGGGAAGGCACTGCAGCCGCCAGCGGCACTGGTGTGAACAGGTCTACCCTTCTCCAAGGCGGCAGCTGGAGACCAGGTCTTCACGGCTTCGGAGATGGCCTGCAGCCCGGCGGGATCCGTTTTCTGCAATCGGGGAGGTCGCTGCAGCGGCCCGCGGCGCCAAGGTGAACAGGTCCACCCTTCTCTGGGGCGGCCGCCAGAGACCATGTCTACCCGACTCTGGGGTCAGCCGGCCGGCCGGCGGCATCCGCCTGCCACAGGCGGGAAGGGCGCTGCAGCGGCTCGCCACGCTGGGTGAACAGGTCTACCCTTCTCGGGACCGGCCGCCAGAGACCAGGTCTTCCCGGCTCCGTGAGGGACCGGCCGGCAGGCGGGGCAGGCCTGCAATCATAGTGGAAGGGGCTGTAGTGGCCCGCGCGCCGGGGTGAACAGGTTTACCCTTCTCCAGGGCGGCCGCTGGAGATCAGGTCTAAATGGCTCCAAGGCCGGCCACTCGGTCGGCAGTTTCTGCCTGCCGCCGGAAGGGGAGGGTGCTGCAGCGGCCCACGGCGCCTGGGTGAACAGGTCTACCCTTCTCCATGGTGGCCGCCGACGACCAGGTTTACCTGGCTTCGGAGCCCACCGTCCGGTTGGCGGGATCTGACTGCCATCGGAAGGGTAGGGCGCTGCAGCGGCCCGCAGCACCGGTTTGAACAGCTCTACCCTTCTCTGGGGCGGCAGCCAGAGACCAGGTATAGCCGGCTTTGGAGACCACCGTCCGGCGGGCGGGGTCCGCCTGCCGCCGGAAGAGAAGGGCGCTGCAGCGGCCTGCAGCGCCGGGGTGAAGAGGTCAACCCTTCTCCGGGGCGGCCGCCGGAGACCAGGTTTACTTGGCTTCGGAGCCCACCATCCGGCCGGCGGGATCTGACTGCCATCGGAAGGGTAGGGCGCTGTAGCGGCCTGCAGCGCCGGGGTGAACAGGTCGACCCTTCTCAGGGGCGGCCGCCTGAGACCAGGTCTAGCCGGCTCCTGGGACGGCGGGCCGGCTGGCAGAATCCGTCTGCTGCCGGCCGGGAGGGTGCTGCAGCGGCCCTCGGCGCCAAGGTGAACAGGTCTACCCTTCTCCAGGGCAGCCGCCGGAGACGAGGGCTACCCGGCTCCAGGGCCAGCCGGCCTACCGGTGGGATCCACCTGGCACCAGCTGGCAGGACGCTGCAGCCACTTGCGGCGCTGGGGTGAACAGGTCTACCCTTCTTCGGGGCGGCAGCCGGAGACCAGGTCTACCCAACTCTGAGGCCGGCCATCCAGCCGGCAGGATCCGCGTGCAGCCAGAACGGGAGTGTACTGAAGCAGCCCGAGGCGCCGGGGAGAACAGGTCTACCTTTCTCCGTGGCGGACTCCAGGGACCAACTCGACCTGGCTCTAGGGCCCGCCGACCAGCCGGAGGGACACGACTGCTGCTAGAAGTGGACGGCGCTGCAGTGGCCCGTGGCGCCGTTGTGATCAGGTCTACCCTTCTCTGGGGCGGCCGCCGGAGACCAGGTCTACCCGGCTCCTGGGCTGGCGGGCCGTCAGGCACGGTCCGCCTGTCGCCGGCAGGGAGGGCGCTGCAGCCGCTTGCGGCGCCGGAATTAACAGGTCTACCCTTCTCCGGAGCAGACGCTGGAGTCCAGGACTACCCGGCTCCGGAGCCGGCCGGCCGCTTGGAAGCATCCGCCTGCCACTGGCGGGGAGGGCGCTGCAGCGGCCCGTGGGGCCGGGGTGAACAAGTTTACTCCTCTCCAGAGCGGTCGCTAAAGACAAGGTCTACCCGGCTCCAGGGCCGGCGGTCCGGCCAATGGTATCCACCTGCCGCCGGCGGGGTGGGCGCTGCAGAGGCCCGTGGCGCCGGAGTGAACAGGTCTGCCCTTTTCCGGGGCGGCCGCCAGAGACCAGGTCTACCCTGCTCTGAGGCTGGCCGGTCAGCGGGATCCGCCTGCCGCCAGAATGGGAGGGCGCGGCAGTGGCCTGCAACGCCGGGGTGAACAGGTCTACCCTTCTCCAGGGTGGCCGCCAGAAACCAAGTCAATCCGGCTAAGGGGCCGGCCGGCCGGCCGGCGGGATATGACTGGCGCCAGAAGGGGAGGGCGCTGAAACGGCCCGCGGAGCCGGGGAGAACAGGTACCCTTCTCCGGGGCGGCCACCGGAGACCATGCCATCCAGGCTCCTGGGCCGGCCACCCAGACGCCGAGGTTTGCCTGCTGCAGGCGGGGAGGGTGCTTCGGCTGGGGTGAACGTGGCGGCCGTTGGAGACCAGGTCTATCCGGCTCTGGGGCTGGCTGTCCGGCCGGCAGGATCCATCTGCTGCTGGAGGGGAGGGCGCTGCAGCCGCCTGCCGCGCCGGGGTTAAAGTGTCTACCCTTCTCCGGGGCGGATGCAGGAGACCAGGTCTACCCGGTTAAAGGGCAGTCTGGCAGGCTGCCGGGGTCCGCCTGTGACCGGTGGGGAGGTTGCTGCAGCGGCCCGCGGCGCCGGAGTGAGCAGTTCTACCCTTCTCCGGGTCGGCCGCCGGAGACTATGTCTACCCAACTCCGGGCTCGGAGGGCCGGCCAGCGGGGTCCGCCTACTGTCGGCAGCGAATGTGCTGCAGCGGCCCGCGGCCCCAGAGTGAACAGGTCTACTCTTCTCAGGGGTGGACACCGGAAACCAGGTCTACCCAGCTCAGGGTCCGGCAGGCTGGCCAGAGGGGTCCACCTGGCTCAGGCGGGGAAGGCGCTGCTGCGGCCCGCAACGCGGGGTGAAAAGGTCTACCCTTCGCTGGGGCGGCCGCCTGAGAGCAGGTCTACCCGGCTGCGGGGCCGGCCATCCGGTCGGCAGGATACGACTGCCGCTGGAGGAGCAGGGCGCTGCAGCATCCAGCAGCGCCGGGGTGAAAAGGTTTACCCTTCTCCGGAGGCGGCAGCCGGAGACCAGGTCTACCCGGCTCCGGAGCCAGCGGGCTGCCAAGTACGGTCCGCCTGTCGCCAGCAGGGAGGGCGCTGCAGCGGCCCGCGGCGCCGGGGTGAGCAGGTCTACCTTTCTCTGGGACAGTTGCTGGAAACCAGGTCTAACTGGTTCTGGCGCCGGCGAGCCTCCGGCCGGATCCACCTGCCGCCGGAAGGGGAGGGCTCTACAGCGACCCGTGGCGCCGGGGTGAACAGGTCTACCCTTCTCCGGAGCGAACGACGGAGACCAGGTCTACCCGGCTCCGGGACGGGCCGGCCGGCCGGCGGGGTCTGTCTGCTGTCAACGGGGAAGGCGCTGCAGTGGCCCACGCGCCGGGGTGATCAACTCTACCCTTATCCGGGGCGGAAACCAGAGACCAGGTCTACCCGGCTCCGGAGCCAGCGGGCTGCCAGGTACAGTCCGCCTGTCGCCGATGGGGAGGGCGCTGCAGCGGCCCGCGGCGCCGGGGTGAACAGGTCTACCTTTCCTCTAGGGCGGCCGCCGGAAACCAAGTCAAACCGGCTCCAGGGTCGGCTGGCCGGCCCGCCTGTGGGATACGACTGCCGCCAGATGGGGAGGGTGCTGAAGCGGCCCGCAGAGTCAGGGAGAACAGGTCTACCGTTCTCCGGGGCGGCAGCCGGAGACCAGGTCTACCTGGCTCCAGGGTCGGCTGGCTGCCAGACACGGTCCGCCTGTCGCTGACGGGGAGGGCGCTGCAGCGGCCCGCTGCACCGGGGTGAATTGGTCTACCTTTTTTCGGGGCGGTTGCCGGAGACCAGGTATAACTGGCTCCAGCGCCGGGAGGCCAGCCGGCAGAATTCCCTTTCTGTTGGCGGGGAGGTGGCTGCAGCGGACTGCGGCACCAGGGTGGACAGGTCTATCCTTCTCTGAGGCGGCCGCTGAAGACCAGGTCTATCCGGCTCCGTGGCCGGTTGGACGGCCTGCAGGGTTTTCCTGCAACTGGATGGCGAGGGCCTTGCAGCGGCCCCCGGCGCCAGGGTGAACAGGTCTACCTTTTTTCGGGGCGGTCTCCGGAGACCAGGTCTAACTGGCTCCGGCGCCGACAGGCCGGCCGGCGGGATCTGCCTGCCGCCAGAAATGGAGGGCCCTGCAGCGACCCGCGGCGCAAGGGTGAACAGGTCGACCGTTCTTCAGAGGTGCCACCGGACACCAGGTCTACCCAGCTACGGGGCCAGTGGGCCGGACGGCTAAATCCGCCTACCGCCGACCAGGAGGGCGGTTCAGCAGTTCGCGGCGTCGGGATGAACAGGTCTACCCTTTTCCGGGGCGGCCGCCGGAGACTAGGTCTACCCGGCTCCAGGGCCGGCCGGCCGACCGGCGGGAGCCGCCTTTCGCGGGCAGGGAGGGCGCTGCAGCGGCCCACGGTGCTGGGGTGAACAGGTCTACCCTTTTCCACAGCAGCCGCCGGAGTCCCGGTCTACGCGGCCCTGAGGCCAGCCGGCTGGCCGGTGCGATCTGCCTGCCACTGGGATGGGAGGGTGCAGCAGCGGTCCACGGCGCTGGCGTGGACATGTCTACGTTTCTCCGAGGTGGCCGCCGGAGACCAGGTTTACCCGGCTCCGGGACCGGCCTGTCAGCCGGCGGGGTCCGCCGGTTGCAGGCGGGAAGAGTGCTGCTGCAGACCGCAGCGCCGGGGTGAACAGGTCTGCCTTTCTCCGGGGCATCCGCCGGAGACTAGGCCTACCCAGCTCAGGGGCTGGCTGGACAGCCGGCAAGGTCCGCCTGCCGCCTGCGGGGAAGGCGCTGAAGGGGCCCACAGCGCCTAGGTGACAGGTCTACCGTTCTCCGGGGCGGCCACCGGAGAGGAGGTCTACCCAGTTCCAGGGCCTGCCGGCCAGTCCGTGGGGTCCGCCTGCTACCGGAAAAAGGGGAGGGCGCTGCAGCAGCCCGCGGCGCCAGGGTGAACAGGTCTGCCCTTCTCTGGGGCGGCCTCTGGAGACCAGGTCTACCCAGCCCCAGGGCTGGTGGGCCGGCCGGCAGGATCCGCCTGCTGTCGGCGATGAAGACGCTACAGCTACCAGCAGCGCCGGCGTGAACAGGTCTGCCCTTCTCCGGGGCGGACACCAGACACCAGGTCTACCTGCCTACGAGGCAGGCAGGCCGGCCGGCAGGATCCGCCTGCTCCTGGCGGGGAGGGCGCTGCAGGTACCAGCAGCGCCGGCGTGAACAGGTCTGCCCTTCTCTGGGGTGGACACCGGACACCAGGTCTACCTGGCTACAAGGCAGGCGGGCCGGCCAGTGGCATCCACCTGTTGCCAGTGGGAAGGGCGCTGCAGCGGCCCGAGGTGCTGGGGGGAAGAGGTCTACCCTTCTCCAGGGCGGTTGCCGATGACTAGGTCTACTCGTTTCAGGGCCCGGCAGGTCGGCAGGCGGGGTCCGCCTGCGCCAGCGGGAAGGGCGCTGCAGCGGCCCGTGGTGCCGGGGTGAACAGGTCTACCCTACTCTAGGACGGCCGCCAGATACCATGTCTACCCTTTCCTGGGGCCGGCCGGCCGGCCGGCGGCACCAGCCTCTGCAGGTGCGGAGAGGGCCGCAGCGGTCCGCAGAGCCGGGGTGAACATGTCTACCGTTCTCCGGAGCGGCCGCCGGAGACCAGGTCTACCTGGCTCCGGGGCTGGCGGGCCGGTTGATGGGATCCACCTGTCACCGGCGGGGAGGCCGCTGCATCGGCCAGCGGCGCCGGGGTGAACAGGTCTACCCTTCTCCAGGGCGGCTGCTGAAAACCAAGTCTTCCAGGCTCCAGGGTTGGCAGGTGCCTGGCAGGATCCGTCTGCCGCTGTCTGGGGGGCGTGCAGCGGCTCGCGGCGCTGGGGTGAACAGGACTACCCTTCTCCGGGGCAAATGCCGGAGACCAGGTCTACTCGGTTCCAGGGCCGGCCAGCCGGCCGACAGAGTCTGCCTGCTGCCGGCGGGGAGGCCGCTGCAGCGGCCCGCAGCGCCGGGGTGAACAGATCTACCCTTCTCCGGGCCAGCTGCCAAAGACCAGGTCTACCCGGCCCGGGGGCTGGCGGGCGGGGCGGCAGGATTTGCCTGCTGCCGGAAGGGGTGGGTGCTGCAGCGGCCCGCAGCGCCGGGGTGAACAGGTCTACATTTCTCTGCGGCGGACGCCGTAGACCAGGTCTTCCGTCTCCAGGACGGGCTGGCTGGCCGGCGGACTCCGCCTGCAGTTGGCTAAGAAGGGTGCTGCAGCGGCCCGCGGCGCCGGAGTGAAGAGCTCTACCATTCCCTGACGCTACAGACGGAGACCGGGTCTACCCTGGCTCCGAGGCCAGCCCGCCGGCCGGCAGGGTCCACATGCTATCGGCGGGGACAGCGCTGCAGCGGCCTGGTGAACATGTCTTCCCTTCTCCGTGACGGCTGCCGGAGACCAGGTCTAGCCGGCTCCGGGGCCCGCCGGTCATCCGGCAGGGTCTGCCTGCTGCCGGCGGGAAGGGCCCTCCAGATATCCGCGGCGCCGTGGTGAGCAGATCTACCCTTCTCTGGGGCGGCCGCCAGGGACCAGGGCTACCCGGCTCCAGGGCTGGAGGGCCGGCCAGCAGCATCTGCCTGCAACTGGCAAGGAGGGTGCTGCAGTGTCCCGCGGCGCTAGGGTGAATAGGTCTACCGTTGTCTGGGTCGGCCGCCAGAGACCAGATCTACCCAGCTCCAATGCCAGCTCACCGGCCAGCAGGGTCCGGCTGCCGCCGGCGGGGAGGGCGCTGCAGCGGCCTGTGGCGCCGAGGTGAACAGGTCTACCCATCTCTGGGTCGGACACTAGAGACCAGGTCTACCCGGCTCCGGGAGGAACTGGCAAGCCGATGAGGTCCGCCTGCCACAGGTGGGGAGGACGCTGCAGCGGCCCGAGGCTCCGGGGTGAAGTGGTCTACCGTTCTCCGTGGCGGAAAAGGGAGACCAGGTCTAAACTTCTCCGGGTCCGGTGGGCCGGCTGGCGGGATCCGCCTGCCGCCGGCAGGGGGGGCACTGCAGCGGCCTGCGAAGCCGGAGTGTACAGGTCTACCCATCTCCGGGTCGGCCGCCAGAGGCCAGGTCTACCCAGCTCCAATGCCGGCGAGCCGGGCGGCAGGGTCCGCCTCCTGCCGGTGGGGAGGACTCTGCAGCGGCCCACGGCGCCGGGGTGAACAGGTCTACCATTCTTCGGGTGGGCTGCCGGAGTCAAGGTCTACCAGGCTCTGGGGCCAGCCGTTCAGCGGGCGGGGTCGGCCTCCTGCCTCTGGCGAGGTCGCTGCAGCAGCCCGCGGCACTGGGGTATACAGGTCTACCCTTCTCCGGGTCGGCCGCCAAGCACAAGGTCTACCCAGGTCTGGGGCCGGCAGGCCGGCCGGCGGGGTC
The DNA here is from genome assembly GCA_030060385.1 of Muscicapa striata striata. Lineage (NCBI taxonomy): Eukaryota > Metazoa > Chordata > Aves > Passeriformes > Muscicapidae > Muscicapa > Muscicapa striata. The sequence goes on from JAREIS010000990.1 coordinate 10,613, forward strand.
CACCTGCAGCCGATTGGGAGGGCTCTGCAGTGCCCCGTGGCGCTGGGGTGAACAGGTCTACCCTTTTTCGGGTCGGCCGCTGGAGACCAGGTCTACCCAGCTCCAATGCCAGCTCGCCGGCCAGCAGGGTTCGCCTGCCGCCGGCGGGGAGGGCGCGGCAGCGGCCTGTGGCGCCGAGGTGAACAGGTCTACCCATCTCCTGGTAGGACACCAGAGACCAGGTCTACCCGGCTCCGGGCGGAACTGGCCTGCTGGCAGTGTCCGTCTGCCACAGTTGGGGAGGATGCTGCAGCGGACCGAGGCGCCGGGGTGAAGTGGTCTACCCTTCTCCGTGGCGGACAAAGGAAACCAGGTCAAAACTTCTCCGGGGCCGGTGGGCTGGCTGGCGGGACCCGCCTGCCGCCGAAAGGGAAGGGCACTGCAGTGGCCCGTGGGGCCGGGGTGAACAGGTCTACCGTTCTCCGGGTCGGCCGCCGGAGTCGAGGTCTACCAGGCTGCGGGACCAGCCATTCGGCGGGTGGGGTCGGCCTCCTGCTTCTGGCGAGGTCACTGCAGCAGCCCACGGCACTGGGGTATACAGGTCTACCCTTCTCCGAGTCGGCCGCCAAGCAAAAGGTCTACCCTGGTCTGGGGCCGGCAGGCCGGCCGGCGGGGTCCACCTGCCGCTGACAGGGAGGGCGCTGCAGCGGCTTGCGGTGCTGGGGTGAACAGGTCCACCTGGCTCCGGAGCCGGCGGTCCGGCCAGCCTGATCCGCCTGCCGCCGGTGGGGAGGGCGCTGTAGCGGTTCGCGGCGCCAGGGTGAACAGGTCTGCCCTTCTCCCGGGAGGCTGCCGGAGACATGGTCTACCCAGCTCCGGGGCCGGCAGGCCGGCCTGTGGAATCCGGCGACCCCTGAAAGGGGAGGGCGCTGCAGCAGCCCAGGGTGCAGGGGTGAACAAGTCTACCCTTCTCTGGGGCGGACACTGGAGACCAGGTCTAGCCATATCCGGGGCCGGCAGGCCAGCCGTCGTGGTGCGCCTGCTGCCGGCGGGGAGGACGCTGGAGTGGCCAGCAGCGCCAAAATGAAAAGGTCTATCCTTCTCTGGGGCGGCCGCCGGAGTCTAGGTCTAGCCGGCTCCATGTCTGGCTGGCCGGCCGGCGGGATCTGCCTGCTGCCGAAAGGGGAGGGCGCTGCAGCGGACTGCGGCGCCGGGGTGAAGAGGTCTACTCTCCTCCCGGGCAGCCGCCAGAGACCTGGTCTATCCGGCTCTGGGACTGGCGGGCCGGCTGGCAGGATCCGCCTGCCGCCGGCGTGGAGAACGCTGCAGCGGCCCGTGGTGCCAATATGAACAGGTCTACCCCTGTCCGGGGTGGCCGGTGGAGACAAGGTCTAAACGACTCCTGGGCCGTCCGGCCTGCCGGCGGGATCCGCCTGCCGCCAAGTGGGAGGGCGCTGCAGCGGCCCGCGGTGCAGAGGTGAACAGCTCTACCATTCTCAGGGGCAGCTGCCAGAGACCAGGACTACCCGGCTCTGGGGCTGGCCAGCTGGCGGCAATTGCCTAACGCCAGAAGAGGAGGGCGATTCAGCGGCCCGCGGCGTTGGAGTGAAGGAGTCTACTCTTCTCCGGAGTGGTCACCGGAGACCAGGTCTCCGTAGCTCAAAAGCCGGTAGTCCGGCCGGTGGGGTCCGCCTGCCGCCGGCAGGGAGTGCGATGCTGCGGCCAGCGGCATCGTGGTGAAAAGGTCTACCCAGCTCCGGAGCCGGCAGTCCGGCCAGCGGTATCTGCCTGTCGCCGGCGGAGAGGGCGCTGCAGCGGCCCGTGGTGCCAGGGTGATCGGGTCTACCCTTCTCCGGGGCGGACACCGGAGACCAGGTCTACGCGGCTCCGGGGCAGGCGGGCTCGCAAACGGGATCCGCCTGCCGCCGGCATGGTGGGCGCTTCAGCGGCCTGTGGCGGAAATATGAACAGGTCTACCCTTCTCCGGGGCAGCCACCGCAGTCGAAGTCTACCCGGCTCTGAAGCCGGCAAGCTGGCAACATTCGCCGACAGCTAGAAGAGGAGGGCGCTTCAGCAGCCCGCGGCGCCGGGGGGAACGAGTCTACTTTTCTCCGGGACGGTCGCCGGAGACCAGGTCTACGCGGCTCCGGTGGCCGGCGGTCTGGCCGGTGGGATCCGCCTGCCGCCAGCGAGGGATGCGCTGCATCACCCCGGCGCCGGGGTGAAAAGGTCTACCTGGCTCCGGAGCCGGCGGTCCGGCCAACGGAATCTGCCTGCCGCCGGCGGGGAGGGCGCTGAAGCAGTTCGCGGTGCCGGGGTGAAAAGGTCTAACCTTCTTTGGCGTGGCCGCCGGAGACTAGGTTTACCCGGCTCCGGGGCCCGCCGGCCATCAGCAAGGAGGTCGCTGCAGCGGCTCGCGGCGTCGGAGTAAACAGGTCTGCACTTTTCTGGGGCGGCCACCGGAGAACAAGTCTACCCGACTCTGAGTCCGGCCGGCTGGCCAGCGGGATCCACCTGCCTACTGAAGGGCAGGGTACTGCAGTGGCGCACAGCAACGAGGTGAACAGGTCTACCGTTCTCCGGGGCGACCGCCGGAGACCAGGTCTACCCTGCTCCGGGGTAGGCGGGTCGGCCAGCAAGGTCCGCCTGCTGTCGATGGAGAGGGCGCTGCAGCAGCCCGCGCCACCGGGGTGATCAGGTCTATCCTTCTCCGGGGCTGACACTAGAGACCAGATCGACCCGGCACCGAGGCCGGCAGGCCGGCCGGTGGGGTGCGCCTTTCGTTGACGGGGAAGGCGCTGCAGCAGCCAGTGGTGCCAAGATGATCAGGTCCATCCTTCTCCGGGGCCGCCTCCAAAGACTAGGTCTACCCGGCTCCGTGTCCAACCAGCTGACCAGCGGCATTCGCCAGAAGGGGAGGGCGGTGCATCAGCCCGCGGCACCGGGATGAACAGGTCTACTCTCCTCCCGGGCAGCTGCCAGAGACTAGGTCTATCTGGCTCCGGGACTGGCGGGTTCTGCCTGCCTTCGGCGGAGAGGTTGCTGCAGCGGCCGGGTGCGAACAGGTCTACCCTTCTCCTGAGCGGTCGCCCGAGACCAGGTCTCCGCGGCTCCAAAGCCGGCGGTCCGGCTGGTGGGATCCACCTGCCACTGGTGGGGGCTGTGATGCTGTGGCCCGCGGCGCCGTGGTAAAAAGGTCTACCCAGCTCCGGAGCCAGCGGTCCGGCCAGAGGAATCCGCCTGCCGCCGGCGGGGAGGTCGCTGTAGCGGTTCGCCGTGCAAAGGTGAACAGGTCTACCCTTCTCCTGCGCGGCTGCTGGAGAATAGGTCCACCAGGCTCCGGGGTTCGCCGGTCGGCCGGCGGGGTCTGCCGGCCACCGGTGAGGAGGTCGCTGCAGCGGCAGGCGGGCACAGGTCTGTACTTTTCCAGGGCGGCCACCGGAGAAAAGGTCTACCCAGCTCTCAGGCCTGCAGGCCGGTGGGATCCGCCTGCCTCCTGAATGGGAGGGTACTGCAGCGGCCCACAGCGCCGGGGTGAAGAGGTATACCCTTCTCCGGGGCGGCCGCCAGAGACCAGGTCTACCCAGCTCCGGGTCCGTCAGGCTGTCCGGCGAGGTCCGCCTGCCGCCGGTGTGGAGGGCGCTGCAGCGGCCCGCGGCGCTGGGGGCATTAGGTCAACCATATTCTGAGGCGGACACCGGAGACCAGGTCTACCCATATCCAGAGCCAGTGGGAGGGTGGGCGGGGTCCCCCTGCCACCAGTGAGGAGGGTGCTGCAGCAGCCCGCGTCGCTGGGGTGAACAGGTCCACCCGGCCCGAAGGCCGGCGGTCTGGCCGGCGGATTCTGCCTGCCGCTGGCGGGAAGGGTGCTGCAGTGGCCCGCAGCGCCGGGGTGAACAGGTGTACTCTACTCGGGGGCGGCCATCAGAGTCCAGGTCTACCTGGCTGCGGGGGTGGCCGTCCAGCCGTCAGGAACAGCCCGCCGCCAGAACGGGAGGGCGCTGCAGCGGCCCGCAGCGCCGGGTTGAACAGGTCTACTCTTCTCTAGGACGGCAGCCAGAGGAAAGGTATACCCAGCTCCGGGGCCAGCCATCAGGCCTGCGGAATCCGCCAGCCGCTGGACAGGGAAGGCGCTGCAGCAGCCCACAGCGCCGGGGTGATCAGGTCTACCCTTCTCCAGGGCGGCTGCTGGAGACCAGGTCTACCCAGTTCTGGGGCCGGCGGGCCAGTTGGCGGGGTCTTCCTGGCGCTGGCCAAGAGAGCGCTGCAGTGGCTTGCAGCGCCGTGTTGAACAGGTCTACCCTACTCCGGGGTGGCCGCCGGAGACCAAGTCTACCTGGCTCAGTGACGAACCGGCAGGGTCTGCCTGCCGTCGCCAGAGAGGTTGCTGCAGCGGCCAGTGCAAACAGGTCTACCCTTCTCTGGGGCGGAGGCCGAAGACCAGGTTTACCCTGCTCTGAGGCAGGCCGGCTGGCCGGCGTAATTTGCGTGCTGCCGGAAGGGGAGGGTGATGCCGTGACCCACGGCACTGGGGTGAATAGGTCTGCCCGTCTCCGGGGCGGCCGCCGGAGACCAGGTCTAACCGGCTCTGGGGCCGTCCGGCCGTCCGGCGAGGTCCGCCTGCTGCCAGTGGGGAGGTCGCTTCTGCGGCTAGCGGCGCTGTGGTGAACAGTTCTACCCTTCTCCGGGCAGGCACCGGAGACCAGGTCTACCCGGGTCCAGGTGCGGCGGGACAGACGGAAGGGTTTGTCTACCGCCGGCGAGGATAGAGCCGCAGAGACCCGCGGCGCCGCGGTTAACAGGTCTACCCTTCTCTGGGGCGGCCGCTGGAGAGCCGATCTACCCAGCTCTGGGGCCGGCCGGTCAACTGGCGCGGTCTGCCTGCTGCCGGCGGGAAGGGCGCTGCGGCGGCCAGTCGCGCCGGGAAGAAGAGGTCTACCATTCTCTGGGGCAGCCGCCAGAGACCAGATCTACCCAGCTCTGGGTCCGTCAGGCTGTCCGGCGAGGTCCGCCTGCCGCCGGTGTGGAGGGCACAGCAGCGGCTTGCGACGCTGGGGGGAAAAGGTCTACCATACTCCGAGGCGGACACCGGAGACCAGGTCTACCCATATCCGGAGCCAGTGGGACGGTTGGCGGGGTCCACCTGCCGCCAGTGGGGAGGGTGCTGCAGCGGCCCGCAGCGCCGGGGTGAACAGGTCTACCCTTCTCGGGGGTGGCCGTCAGAATTCAGGTCTACCTGGCTGCGGGGCCAGCCATCAGGCCGGTGGAAACCGCCAGCCGCCAGACAGGGAAGGTGCTGCAGCGGCTCACGGCGCCAGGGTGATCAGGTCTACCCTTCTCCAGGGCGGCTGCCGGAGACCAGGTCTACCCAATTCCGGGGCCGATGGGCTGGTTGGCAGGGTCTTCCTACCGCTGGCTGGGAGAGCGCTGCAGTGGCTTGGAGCGCCGTGTTGAACAGGTCTACCCTACTCCGGGGTGCCCGCCAGAGACCAAGTCTACCCGGCTCAGTGAAGAACCAGCAGTGTCTGCCTGCCGTCGGCATAGAGGTTGGTGCAGCGGCCCGCGGCGCCGGTGCAAACAGGTCTACCCTTCTCAGGGGCGGGGGCCGAAGACCAGGTCTACCCCGCTATGAGGTTGGCCCGCTGGCCGGCAGGATTTGGGTGCTGCCGGAAGGGGAGGGTGCTGCCGTGACCCACGGAGCCGGGGTGAACAGGTCTACCCTTCTCCGGTGCGGCCGCCGGAGACCAGGTCTACCCGGCTCCGGGGCTGTCCGGCCGTCCAGGGAAGTCCTCCTACTGCCGGTGGGGAGGTCGCTGCTGCGGCCCGCAGTGCTGGGGTGAACAGTTCTACACTTCTCCGGGCAGGCACTGGAGACCAAGTCTACCCGGGTCCAGGGGCGGTGGGCCAGAGGGAAGGGTTTGTCTGCCGCCGGCGAGGATGGAGCCGCAGCGGCCCGCGGCACCGGGGTGAACAGGTCTACCCTTCTCGGGGGCGGCCACCGAAGACCAGGTCTACCTGGCTCCGGGGCCGTCCGGCCGTCCAGCGGGGTCCGACTGCTACCGGTGGGGATGTCGCTGCAGCGGCCTGCGGCGCCAGGGTGATTAAGTCTTCCCGTCTCCGGGGCGGCCGCCAGAGACCAGGTCTACCCAGCTCTGGGGCCGGCCGGCTGTCCGGCAGGATCCACCTGCCGCAGTAAGGGGAGGGTGCTGCAGCGGCCAGCGGTGCCGGGGTGAAAAGGTCTACCATTCTCCGGCGCAGAGGCCGAAGACCGGGTCTACCCTGCTCTGAGCCCTGTCGGCTGGCCGGCGGGATTTGCATGCTGCCGGATGGGAGGGTGCTGCGGTGACCCTAGGCGCTGCGGTGAACAGGTCTACCCTTCTCCGGTTCGGCCGCCGGAGACCAGGTCCACCCAGCTCCCGGGCCGGCCAGCCGGCCGGCTGAATTCACCTTCCGCCAGAAGGGGATGGTGCTGCAGCGGCTCGTGTCGCAGCAGTGAACAGGTCTACCCTTCTCCGGGGCGGCCGGCGGAGACCAGGGCTACACAGCTACGAGGCCGGCCGGCCGGCGGAATCCACCTGTCTCCGCCGGCGAGGGCGCGGCAGCTGCCCGCGGCTCCAGGGTGAACAGGTCTACACTTCTCCGGGGCAGCCGCCGGAGACGAGGTCTACCGGCTCGGGGTCGGCCGACCGGCCGGCAGCATCCGCCTGCCGCCGGAGGGGAGGGCGCTGCAGCGGCCCGCGGGGCCAGGGTGAACAGGTCTACCATTCTCCGGGGCGGCCATCGGAGACCAGGTCGACCCGGCGCCGGGACCTGGCCGGCCAGCCGGTGGCATCCGCCTGCCGCTGGAGAGGAGGGCGCTGCGGCGGCCCGCGGCGCTGGATGAACAGGACTACCCTTCTCCGGGGCAGCCGCCGGAGACTATATTCACCCGGCTCAGGGGTCGGCCGGCTGGCCGGCGGCATCCGCCTTTGCCGGCAAGGAGGGCGCTGCAGTGGCCCGTGGCGCCGGAGTGAAGAGGTCTACCCTTCTTTGAAGCGGCCGCCGGAGACCAAGTCTACCCGGGTCTGGGGCCGGCCAGCCGGCGGGTTCCACCTGCCGCCGGCGGCAAGGGCGCTGCAGCGGCCCGCGGCGCGGTGGAGAACAGGTCTACCCAGATCCGGGGCCGGCTGGCCGGCGGCATCCACCTTTTGCCGGCAAGGAGGGCGCTGCAGTGGCCCGCGGCGCCGGAGTGAAAAGGTCTACCCTTCTTTGGGTCGGCCGCCGGAGACCAGGTCTACCCGGATCCGGGGCCAACCGGCCGACCGGCCAGCTGAATCCGCCTTCTGCCGGAAGGGGAGGGCGCTGCTGCGGCCCGCGGCGCGGTGGTGAACAGGTCTACCCTTCTCCGTGGCAGTCGCCGGAAACAAAGTCTACCCAGCTCTGGGGCCCGCCGGCCGGCGGGGTCCACCCTCTGCCACCGGCAAGGGCGCTGCAGCGGCCCGCGGCGCCGGGGTGAACAGGTCTAGCCTTCTCCCAGGTGGCTGCCGGAGATTAGGTCTATCCGGCACCGGGGCCGGCCGGCCGGCCGGCGGCATCACGCCTGCCGCCAGAGAGGAGCGCGCTGCAGCGGCCCCGGCGCCGGGGTGAACAGGTCTACCTTTCTGTGGGGCGGCCGCCGGAGACCATGTCTATCCGGCTACGGGGCCAGCCGGCCGGCCGGCGGAATCCGCTTTCCGCCGCAAGGGGAGGGCGCTGCAGCGGCCTGCGGCGCGGTAGTGAACAGATCTACCCTTCTCCAGGGTGGCCACCGAAAATCAGGTCTACCCGGCTCCGGGGCCAACCGGCCGCCAGGATCCAGCTGCCGCCAGCGGCGAGGGCGTTGCAGTGGCCCGCGGCCCCGGGGTGAACAGGTCTACACTTCTCCGGGGTGGCCGACGAAGACTAGGTCTACCCAGCTCGGGGGCTGGCCGGCCGACCGGCGGCATCTGCCTGTTGCCGGCAGGGAGGGCGCTGCAGCAGCCCGCGACTCCGGGGTGAACAGGTCTACCTTTCTTCCTGGCGGCCGCAGGAGACCAGGTCTACCCGGCTCCGGGACCGGCCGGCCGGCCGGCGGCATCCGCCTGCCGCCGACGGGGAGGGCGCTACATCGGCCCATGGCGGCGGGGTGAACAGGCCGACCTTTCTTTGTCGCGGCCGCCGGAGACCAGGTCTACCTGGCTCCGGGGCTGGCCGGCCGGCGGGATCCACATGCCGCCGCCCAAGAGGGCGCTGCAGCAGCCCGCGGCTCCGGGGTGAACAGGCCTTGCCTTCTCCGGGGTAGACGCCGGAGACCATGTCTACCCGGCTCCGGGGCCGGCCTGCCGTCAGGCGGCATCCCCCTGTTGCCAGCAGGAGGGCACTGCAGCGGCTCGCCGCACCGGGGTGAACAGGTCTACCCCTCCTAGTGGCGGCCGCCAAAGACCAGGTCTACCTGGCACCGCAGCCAGCCGGCCGACCGGCACCATCCACCTGCCGCCGGCTGGGAGGGCGCTGCAGCGGGCCGCGGCGCCGGGGTAAACATGTCTACCCCTCTTTGTGGCGGCCGCCGGAGAGCAGGTCTACCTGGCTCCGTGGCCTACTGGCCGGCCGGCGGCATTCACCTCTCGCCAGCGGGCAGGCTGCTGCAGCGGCCCGCGGCGCTGGGCTGAACAAGTCTACCCTTCTCCGGGGTGGCCGCCGGAGACCGCGTCTACCCAGTCTGGGGCCGGCCCGCCAGCAGGCAGCATCTGCCTTCCGCCGGCGGGGAGGGCACTCCAACGACACGTGGCGCCTGGGTGAACAGATCTACCCTTCTTTGTGGCAGCCGCTGGAGACCAGGTCTACCCGGCTCCGGGGTCAGCCGGCCGGCCGGCGGAATCTGTTTTCCGCCGCAAGGGGGTGCGCTGCAGCGGCCTGCGGCGTGGTAGTGCACAAGTCTACCCTTCTTCCGGGCGGCCGCCGAAAACCAGGTCTACCCGGCTTCGGGGCCTACCGGACGGCGGGATCCACCTGCCGCAGCCGGCGAGGGAGCTGCAGCAGCTCGCGGCCCCGGGGTGAACAGGTCTACCTTTCTTTGTGGCGGCTGCCGGCGACCAGGTCTACCCAGCTCCGGGGCCGGCCGGGCGGCGGGATCCACATGCCGCCGACCAAGAGGGCGCTGCCGCAGCCCGCGGCTCCAGGGTGAACAGGTCTACCATTCTCCGGGGCGGCCGTCGGAGACCAGGTCTACCTGGCTCCATGGCCTGCCAGCCGGCCGGCGCTGCCCACCTGGCGCCGGCGGGGAGGGCGCTGCAGCGGACAGCGGCGCCATGGTGAACAGGTCTACCCTTTCCCGGGGCAGCCGCCGGAGACCTGGCCTACCGGGTTCCGTGGCCAGCCGGCCGGCAGCATCGACCTGCCGCGGGCGGGGAGGGCGCTGCAGCGACCCGTGGCGCCTGGGTGAACAGGTCTACCCTTCTTTGTGGCCGCCGCCGGAGACCAAGTCTACCAGCCTCTGGGGCCAGCCGGCCGACGGGCGGAATCCCCCTGTTGCCGGCAGGGAGGGCGCTGCAGCGGTTTGCAGCGCCAGGGTGAACAGGTCTCCCCTTCTCTGGGGCCGCCGCCGGAGACGAGGTCTGCTAGGCTCCGGGGCGGCCGGCCGCCAGGATCCGCATGCCACCGCCGGCGAGGGCGTTGCAGTGGCCCGCGGCCCCGGTGTGAACAGGTCTACCCTTCTCCGGGGCGGCCGACGAAGACCAGGTCTACCCGGCTCCGGGGCTGGCCGGCTGACCGGCGGCATCCGCCTGTTGCCGGCAGGGAGGGCGCTGCAGCGGCCCGCGGCTCCGGGGAGAACAGGTCTTCCTTTCTTTCTGGCGGACGGAGGAGACCAGGTCTACCCGGCTGAGGGCCGGCCGGCCGGCTGGCGGCATCCGCCTGCCGCCGACGGGGAGGGCGCTGCATCGGCCCGTGGCGCCGCGGTGAACAGGCCGACCTTTCTTTGTGGCGGCCGCCGGAGACCAGGTCTACCTGGCTCCGGGGCTGGCCGGCCGGCAGGATCCACATGCCGCCGCCCAAGAGGGCGCTGCAGCGGCCCGCGGCTCCGGGGTGAACAAGCCGACCCTTCTCCGGGGCAGACGCCGGAGACCATATCTACCCGGCTCCGGGGCCGGCTGGCCGGCGGGATCCGCATGCCGCCGCCGGCGAGGGCGTTGCAGTGGCCCGCGGCCCGGGGTGAACAGGTCTACCCTTCTCCGGGGCAGACGCCGGAGACCAGGTATCTACCCGGCTCCGGGGCTGGCCAGCTGGCCGGCGGGATCCCCCTGTTGCCGCCAGGAGGGTGTTGCAGTGGCCCGCGGCCCCGGGTGAACAAGTCTACCCCTTCTCCGGGCGGCCGCCGAGACCAGGTCTACCCAGCACCGGGGCTGGCCGGCCGACGGCACCATCCACCTGCCGCTGGCTGGGAGGCGCTGCAGCGGCTCGCAGCACCCGGGGTGAACAAGTCTACCCCTCTTTGTGGCGGCCACCGGAGACCAGGTCTACCTGGCTCCGTGGCCTACTGGCCGGCCGGCGGCATTCACCTCTTGACAGCGGGCAGGGCGCTGCAGCGGCCCGCGGCGCTGGGCTGAACAAGTCTACCCTTCACCGGGGCGGCAGCCAGAGACCAGGTTTACCCCGCTCCGGGGCTGGCGGGCCGGCCGGCGGCATCCGCCTGCCGCGTGAGGGGAAGGAGCTGCAGCGGCCCGCGTCGCTGGGTGAAGAGGTCTACCCTTCTCTGGGGCGGCCGCGGGAAACCAGGTCTGCCTGGCTCCAGGGCCGGCTGGCCGGTGGGATCCGCATGCCGCCGCCGGCGAGGGCGCTGCAGCGGCCCGTGGCTCCGGGGTGAACAGGTCTTCCCTTTTTTGTGGCGGACGCCGGAGACCAGGTCTATCTGGGTTCGGGGCCGGCCGGTCGGCCGGCGCCATCCACCTGCCGCCGGCGGGGAGGGCACTGCAATGACACGTGGCGCCTGGGTAAACAGGTCAACCCTTTTTTGTGGCGGCCGCCGTGGACCAGGTCTACCCCGCTCCGGGGTCCGCCGGCTGGCCGGCAGAATCAGCCTTCTGCCGCAAGGGGAGAGCGCTGCAGCGGCCTGCGGCGCGGTAGTGCACAGGTCAACCCTTCTCCGAGGCGGCCCCCCAAAACCAGGTCTACCCGGCTCCGGGGCTTGCCGGCCGGCGGAGTCCACCTGCCGCCGGCGGCGAGGGCGCTGCAGCGGCCCGCAGCCCCGGGGTGAACAGGTCTACCCTTCTCCGTTGCGGTCGTCGGAGACCTGGTCTACCCGGCTCCGGGGCCGGCCGGCCGGCATGATCCACATGCCGCCAGCCAAGAGTGAGCTGCAGCGGCCCGCGGCTCTGGGGTGAACAGGTCTTCCCTTTTTTGTAGCGGACCCTGAAGACCAGGTCTATCTGGCTCCGGGGCCGGCCGGTCGGCCGGCGCCATCCACCTGCCGCCGGCGGGAAGGGCACTGCAGCGGCCTGCGGCGGCGGGGTAACAGGTCTACCCCTCTTTCTGGCGGCCGCTGGAGACCAGGTCTACCTGGCTCCGCGGCCTACTGGCCGGCCGACGCCATTCACCTGTCGCCGGATAGGAGGGAGCTGCAGCCGCCCACGGCGCTGGGGTGAACAAGTCTACCCTACTCCGGGGCGGCCGCCTGAGACCAAGTCTACCCGGCTCCTGGGTCGGATGGCCAGCGGGATCCACATACTGCCGCCCAGGAGGGCGCTGCTGCGGCCCGCGACTTCGGATTGAACAGGTCTACCCTTCTCTGGGGCAGCCGCGAGAGACCAGGTCTACCGGGCTCCGGGGCCGGCCCGCCGGCAGGCGGCATCTGCCTGTCGCAGGCGGGGAGGGCACTGCAACGACACGTGGCGCCTGGGTAAACAGGTCAACCCTTTTTTGTGGCGGCCGCCGTAGACCAGGTCTACCCCGCTCCGGGGTCCGCCGGCCGGCCGGCAGAATTAGCCTTCTGCCGCAAGGGGAGAGCGCTGCAGCAGCCTGCGGCGCGGTAGTGCACAGGTCAACCCTTCTTCCGGGCGGCCGCCCAAAACCAGGTCTACCCGGCTCCGGGGCTGCCGGCCGGCGAAATCCACCTGCCACCGCCGGCGAGGGCGCTGCAGCGGCCCGTGGCCCCGGGGGGAATAGGTCTACCCTTCTCCGTTGCGGTCGCCGGAGACCTGGTCTACCCGGCTCCGGGGCCGGCCGGCCGGCATGATCCACATGCCGCCAGCCAAGAGTGAGCTGCAGCGGCCCGCGGCTCCGGGTGAACAGGTCTACCCTTCACCGGGGCGGCAGTCGGAGACCAGGTTTACCCCGCTCCTGGGCTTGCCGGCCGGCCGGCAGCATGCGCCTGCCGCGTGAGGGGAAGGAGCTGCAGCGGCCCGCGTTGCTGGGTGAAGAGGTCTACCCTTCTCTGGGCGGCCGCGGGAAACCAGGTCTGCCTGGCTCCAGGGCCGGCTGGCCGGCGGGATCCGCATGCCGCCACCGGCGAGGGCGCTGCTGCGACCCGCGGCTCCGGGGTGAACAGGTCTTCCCTTTTTTGTGGCGGACACCGGAGACCAGGTCTATCTGGCTCCGGGGCCGGCCGGTCGGCCGGCGCCATCCACCTGCCGCCAGCGGGGAGGGCACTGCAGCGGCCTGCGGCGGCGGAGTTAACAGGTCTACCCCTCTTTCTGGCGGCCGCTGGAGACCAGGTCTACCTGGCTCCGTGGCCTACTGGCCGGCCGGCGCCATTCACCTGCTGCCGGATAGGAGGGAGCTGCAGCCGCTCGCGGCGCTGGGGTGAAAAAGTCTACCCTTCTCCGGGGCGGCCGCCTGAGACCAAGTCTACCCGGCTCCTGGGTCGGATGGCCGCGGGATCCACATACTGCCGCCCAGGAGGGCGCTGCTGCGGCCTGTGACTTCGGATTGAACAGGTCTACCCTTCTCTGGAGCGGCCGCGAGAGACCAGGTCTACCCGGCTCCGGGGCTTGCCGGCCGGTGGAGTCCATCTGCCGCCCGCGGCGGGCGCTGCAGCGGCCCGCAGCCCCGGGTGAACAGGTCTACCCTTCTCCGTTGCGGTTGTCGGAGACCTGGTCTACCCGGCTCCGGGGCCGGCCGGCCAGCATGATCCACATGCCGCCGCCCAAGAGTGAGCTGCAGCGGCCCGCGGCTCTGGGAGAACAGGTCTACCCTTCACCGGGGCGGCAGCCGGAGACAAAGTTACACCGCTCCGGGGCCAGCAGGCCGGCCAGCGGCCTGTCGCGGCGCGAACAGGTCTACCATTCTCCGGGGTTGCCGCCGGAGACCATATCTACCCGACTCTGGGGCTTGCCGGCCGTCCGGCGGCATCCCCCTTTGCCGGCATGGAAGGTCGCTGCAGCGGCCCGCAGCGCCGGGGTGAACAGGTCTACCCTACTCCGGGGCGGCCGCCGGAGACAAGGTCTACACAGCTCCAGGGCCTGCCGGCGTGCCGGCAGCATCCACCTTTTTTCCGGCGGGGAGGGTGCTGCAGCGGCCCGCAGCGCCAGGGTGAAAAGGTCTACCCTTCCCCAGGGCGGCCGCCGGAGACGCGGTCTACCCAGCCCTGGGGCCGGCCGGCCGGCCGGCAGCATCCACCTGCTGCCGGTTCAAGGGGCACTGCGGCGGCCCGCAATGCCGGAGTTAACAGGTCTACCCCTCTTTTTGGCGGCCGCAGGAGACCAGGTCTACCTGGCTCCGTGGCCGACTGGCCGGCCGGCGCCATCCACCTGCCACCGGAGAGGAGGGCGCTGAATCGGCCCGCGGCCCTGGGCTGAACAAGTCTACCGTTCTCCGGGGCGGCCGCCAGAGGCCAGGTTTACCCAGCTCCGGGGCCAGCTCGCCGGCTGGCGGTGTCCGCCTGCCGCCGGCGGGCAGGGCGTTGCAACGACAGGTGGCGCCTCGATGAACAGGTCTACCCTTCTTTGTGGCGGGCCGGAGACCATGTCTATCCGGCTCCGGGGCCAGCCCGGCCGACCGGCGGAATCCGCTTCCGCCGCAAGGGGAGGCGCTGCAGCGGCCTGCGGCGCGGTAGTGAACAGATCTACCCTTCTTCGGGGTGGCGCCGAAAATCAGGTCTACCCGGCTCGGGGCCAACCGGCCGCCAGGATCCAGCTGCCGCCGCCGGCGAGAGGGCGTGGCAGTGGCCCGCGACCCCGGGTGAACAGGTCTACACTTCTCCAAGGCGGCCGGAAGACTAGGTCTACCCAGCTCGGGGCTGGCCGGCCGACCGGCGGCATCTGCCTGTTGCCGGCAGGGAGGCGCTGCAGCAGCCCGCGACTCCGGGGTGAACAGGTCTACTTTCTTCCTGGCGGCCGCAGGAGACCAGGTCTACCCGGCTCCGGGACCGGCCGGGCCGGCCGGCTGCATCCGCCCGCCGACGGGAGGCGCTGCATCGGCCCATGACGGCGGGTGAACAGGCCGACCTTTCTTTGTCGCGGCCGCCAGAGACCAGGTCTCCCGTGGGTGCGGCCGGAGACCAGTCTACCGGCGCAGGCCAGCCGGCCGACGCGGAATCCCCTGTTGCCGGCTAGGAGGGCGCTGCAGCGGTTGCAGGCCGGGTGAACAGTCTACCCTCTCTGGGGCGGCCGCGGAGACAGGTCTCCTGGCTCCGGGCCGGCCGGCCGCGGCATCACCTCCGCCGGCAAGGCGGCAGTGCCTGCGGCCCGGTGGTGAACAGTCTACCCTTCTCCGGGGGCCGCCGGAGACCAGGCTACCCAGCTCCGGGCTGGCCGGCCGAGCGGCGGCATCGCCTTGCCGCGGGAGGCGCTCAGCGCCCGCGGCGCGGGTGAACAGGTCTACTCCTTCTTTCTGGCGGCGGAGACCAGGTCTACCCGGCTCCGGGGTCGGCGGGCGGCGGCGGCATCCGCCTGCCGCCGCAGGAGGCGCTGCACGGCCGGGCGCTGGGTGAAAGGTCTACCTTCTTGGGCGGCCGCGAAACCAGGTCTGCCGGCTCGGGGCTGCGGCCCGGTGTGAACAGGTCTACCCTTCTCCGGGGCGGCCGACGAAGACCAGGTCTACCCAGCTCCGGGGCTGGCCGGCCGACCGGCGGCATCCCCCTGTTGCCGGCAGGGAGGGCGCTGCAGCGGCTCGCAGCACCGGGGTGAACAAGTCTACCCCTCCTAGTGGCGGCCGCCGGAGACCAGGTCTACCTGGCACCGCGGCCAGCCGGCCGACCGGCACCATCCACCTGCCGCCGGCGGGGAGGGCGCTGCAGCGGGCCGCGGCGCCGGGGTAAACATGTCTACCCCTCTTTGTGGCGGCCACCGGAGACCAGGTCTACCTGGCTCCGTGGCCTACTGGCCGGCCGGCGGCATTCACCTCTTGACGGCGGGCAGGGCGCTGCAGCGGCCCGCGCCGCTGGGCTGAACAGGTCTACCCTTCACCGGGGCGGCAGCCAGAGACCAGGTTTACCCCGCTCCGGGGCTGGCGGGCCGGCCGGCGGCATCCGCCTGCCGCGTGGGGAAGGAGCTGCAGTGGCCCGCGTCGCTGGGTGAAGAGGTCTACCCTTCTGTGGGGCGGCCGCGGGAAACCAGGTCTGCCTGGCTCCAGGGCCGGCTGGCCGGCGGGATCCGCATGCCGCCGGCGGCGAGGGCACTGCAGCGGCCCGCGGCTCCGGGGTGAACAGGTCTTCCCTTTTTTGTGGCGGCCACCGGAGACCAGGTCTACCTGGCTCCAAGGCCTACTGGCCGGCCAGCGCCATCCACCTGCCGCCGGATAGGAGGGAGCTGCAGCCGCCCGCGGCGCTGTGGTGAAAAAGTCTACCCTTCTCCGGGGCGGCCGCCTGAGACCTAGTCTACCCGGCTCCTGGGTCGGATGGCCGGCGGGATCCACATACTGCCGCCCAGGAGGGCGCTGCTGCGGCCCGCGACTCCGGATTGAACAGGTCTACCCTTCTCTGGGGCGGCCGCGAGAGACCAGGTCTACCCGGCTCCGGGGCCGGCCCGCCGGCAGGCGGCATCTGCCTGTCGCAGGCGGGGAGGGCACTGCAACGACACGTGGCGCCTGGGTAAACAGGTCAAACCTTTTTTGTGGCGGCCGCCGTAGACCAGGTCTACCCCGCTCCGGGGTCCGCCGGCCGGCCGGCAGAATCAGCCTTCCGCCGCAAGGGGAGTGCGCAGCAGCGGCCTGCGGCGCGGTAGTGCACAGGTCAACCCTTCTCCGGGGCGGCCGCCCAAAACCAGGTCTATCCGGCTCCGGGGCTTGCCGGCCAGCGGAGTCCACCTGCCGCCGCCGGCGAGGGCGCTGCAGCGGCCCGCAGCCCCGGGGTGAACAGGTCTACCCTTCTCTGTTGCGGTCGTCGGAGACCTGGTCTACCCGGCTCCGGGGCCGAGCGGCCGGCATGATCCACATGCCGCCACCCAAGAGTGAGCTGCAGCGGCCCGCGGCTCCGGGTGAACAGGTCTACCCTTCACCGGGGCGGCAGCCGGAGACAAGGTTACACCGCTCCGGGGCCAGCAGGCCAGCCGGCGGCATCCGCCTGCCGCATGAGGGGAGGGAGCTGCAGCGGCCCGCGTCGCTGGGCGAACAGGTCTACCATTCTCAGGGGTTGCCGCCGGAGACCATGTCTACCCGGCTCTGGGGCCGGCCGGCCCTCCGGCGGCATCCACCTGCAAACGGCAGTGAGGGCGCTGCAGCTGACCGCAGCGTCGGGGTGAACAGGTAAACGCTTCTCCGTTGAGGCAACCGGAGACCAGGTCTGCCCGGGTCTGCGGCCGGCCCGCCGGCGGGATCCACATGCCGCCGCCGGTGAGGGCGCTGCAGCAGCCCGCGGCTACGGGGTGAACAGGTCTACCCCTTTTTGTGGCGGCCGCCGGAGACCAGGTCAATCTGGCTCCGGGGCCGTCCGGTCAGCCGGCGGAATCCGCCTGCCGCCAGCGGGGAGGGTGCTGCAGTGGCGCGCAGTAGCGGGGTGAACAGGTCTGCCCCTCTTTGCAGCAGCCGCCGGAGACCAGGTCTACCTGGCACTGTAACCTACTGGCCGGCCGGCGCCATCCACCTGCCGCCGGAGAAGAGGGCGCTGCAGCCGCCCGCGGCGCTGGGCTGAACAAGTCTACCCTTTTCCGGGGCGGCCGCCGGAGACAAGGTCTACATGGCTCAGGGGCCGGCCTGCCGGCCTGGTGGCATTCTCCTGCCGCCGGCAGGGAGGGCGCTGCAATGACACGCAGCGCCTGGGTGAACAGGTCTACCCTTCTTTGTGGCGGCCGCCGGAGACCAGGTCTACCCGGCTCCGGGGCCAGCCGGCCGACCAGCAGAATCTGCTATCCGCCGCAAGAGGAATGCACTGCAGCGGACCGCGGCGCCAGAGTGAACAGGTCTGCCCTTCTCCGAGGCGGCCGCCAAAAACCAGGTCTACCCGGCTCCGGGGCCTGCCAGCCGGCGGGATCCACCCGCCGCCGCCGGCGAGTGCGCTTCACCGGGCCGCGACCCCGGGGTGAACAGGTCTACCATTCTCCGGGGCGGCCGACGGAGACCAGGTTTACCAGGCTCCGGGGCTGGCAGGCCGGCTGGCGGCATCCGCGTACTGAAGGAGAGGGGGGCGCTGCAGCGGCCCGCAGCACCGGAGTGAACAGGTCTACCCTTCTCCAGGGTGGCCGCCGGAGACCAGGGCTCCCCGGCTCCGGGGCCGGCCGGCCGGCCGGCGGAATCCGCCTTCTACCGGAGGAGGGCACTGCAGCCGCCCGCCGCGCGATGGTAAACAGGTCTACCCTTCTCCGGGGCGGCCGGAGACCAGGTCTCTCCGGCTCTGAGGCCGGCCGGCCGGCGGGGTCCACCTACCGCTGCCAGCGTAGGGGGCTGCAGCGGCCTGCGGCTCCGGGGTTAACAGGTCTACCCTTCTCCAAGGCGGCTGCCGGAGACCAGGTCTACATGGCTCCAGGGCCGGCCGGCGGGCCGGCGGCATCCGCCTCCCGCTGTCAGTGAGGGCGCTGCAGCGGC
Organism: Muscicapa striata striata; assembly: GCA_030060385.1. Classification (NCBI taxonomy): domain Eukaryota; kingdom Metazoa; phylum Chordata; class Aves; order Passeriformes; family Muscicapidae; genus Muscicapa; species Muscicapa striata. The sequence goes on from JAREIS010000990.1 coordinate 28,538, forward strand.
CCGCGGCGCCGGGATGAACAGGTCTACCCTTCTCCGGGGCGGCCGCCTGAGACCAGGTCTACCCGGCTCCGGGGCTGGCCGGCCGGCCGGCGCAATCCGCCTTCCGCCGGAGAGGAGGGCGCTGCAGCGGCCCGCGGCGCCGGAGTGAGCTGGTCTACTCTTCTCCGGGGCGGCCGCCGGAGACCAGATCTACCTGGCCTCGTGGCCTGCCGGCCGGCCGGCAATATCCGCCTGCCGTCGGCCTGGAGGGCGCTTCAGCGACCTATGCCTCTGGGGCGAACCGGTCTACCTTTCCTTCTGGCGGCCGCCGGAGGCCAGGCGTACCCGGCTCGAGGAAGGCCGGCCGGCCGGCGGCATCCGCCTGCTGACGGCGGAGGTGTGAACAGGTTTATCATTCTGCGGGTCGGCTGCCGGAGACCATGTCGACCCGGTTCTGGGACCGGCCGTCCAGCCGGCGGCATGCGCCTGCAACCGGCAGGGAGGGCGCTGCAGCAGCCCGTTGCGCCGGGGCGTACAGGACTACCATTCCCCGGGGCGGCCACCGGAGACCAGGTCTATTTGGCTGCGGGTCCGGCCGGCCGGCCGGCGGAGTCCGCCTACCGCTGGAGAGGAGGGCGCTGCAGCGGCCCGCGGCGCCGGAGTGAACAGGTCTACTCTTCTGCGGGAGGCTGCCGGAGACCAGGTCTACCCGGCTCCGGGGCTGGCCAGCCGGCCAGCAGCATCCGCCTTCTGCCGGCGGGGAGGGCGCTGCAGCGGCCCGCGGCGCGGTGTTGAAAAGGTCAACCCTTCTCCAGGGCGGCCGACGGAGACCAGGTCTCCCCGGCTCTGAGGCCGGCTGGCCGGCGGGGTCCACCTGCTGCCTCCAGCCAGGGGGCTGCAGCGGCCCGCGGCTCCGGGGTGAACAGGTCTACCCTTCTCCGGGGCGGCCGCCGGAGACCAGATCTACCTTGCTTCGGGGCCGCTCGGCCGGCCGGCAACATCCGTCTGCCGCCGGCGGGGAGGGAGCTGTAGCGGCCCGCGGCTCCAGGGTGAACAGGTCTACCCTTCTCATGGGCGACCGCCGGAGACCAGGTCTACCCGGCTCCGCGGCCGGCTGGCCGGCCGGCGACATCCACCTTCCGCTGGAGAGGAGGGCGCTGCAGCGGCCCGACGCGCCGGAGTGAAGAGGTCTACCCTTCTCCAAGGTGGCCACCGGAGACCAGGTCTACCCGGCTACGTGGCCCGTCAGCCGGCCAGCGGCATCCACCTGCCGCCTGCAGGGAGGGCGCTGCTGCGGCCCGCTGCACCGGGGTGAACAAGTCTACCCTTCTTTGTAGCGGTCGCCGGAGACGAGGTAAACCCGGCTCCGGGGCCTGCCGGCCGGCCGACAACATCCGCCTGCCGCCGTCGGGAGGGCACTGCAGTGGCCCGCGGCGCCGGGGTGAAGAGGTCTACCCTTCTCCGGGGCGGCCGCCGGAGACCAGATCTACCTTGCTTCGGGGCCGCTCGGCCGGCCGGCAACATCCGTCTGCCGCCGGCGGGGAGGGAGCTGTAGCGGCCCGCGGCTCTGGGGCGAACAGGTCTACCCTTCTTTGGGGCGGCAGCCAGAGACCAGGTCTACCCGGCTGCGGGGCTGGCCGGCCGGCTGGCGGCATCTGCCTTCCGCCGAAGAGGAGGGCGCTGCAGCGACCCGCGGCGCCTGAGTGAACAGGTCTACCCTTCTCCAAAGCGGCCGCCATAGACCAGGTCTATCTGGGTCCGGGTCCGGCCGGCCGGCCTCCGGCATTCGCCTACCGCCTTATAGGAGGGCGCTGCAGCAGCCCGCGTCGCCCAGGTAAACAGATCTATTCTTCTCCGGGGCGGCCGCCGGAGACCAGGACTACGTGGCGCCGAGTCCGGCTGGCCGGCCGGTGGCATCCGCCTACTGCCGGCGGGGAGTACGCTACAGCGGCCCACGCCGTCAGGGTGAACAGGTCTACCCTTCTCCGGGGCGGCCGCCGGAGACCAGGTCTACCCGGCTCTGGGGCCGGCAGGCCGGCTGGCGACATCCGCCTACTGCCGGGGAGGAGGGCGCTGAAGCGGCCCGCGGCGCCGGGTCGAACAGGCCTACCCTTCTCCGGGGCGGCTGCCGGAGACCAGGTTTACCCGGCTCCGGGGTCGGACGGCCCGCCGGCGGCATCCACCTTCCGCAGGATATGAGGGAGCTGCTGCGGCCGTCGGCGCTGGGTGAACAGGTCTACTCTTCTGTGGGGCGGCCGCCGGAGACCAGGTCTACCTGACTCCGGGGCCTGCAGGCCGGCCGGCAAAATCTGCCTGTCCCCGGCGGGGAGGGCGCTGCAGCGGCCTGCGGCGCCATGATGAACAGGTTTACGCTTCTGCGGGGCGGCCGCCGAGACCAGGTCTACCCGGATGCGGGGCCGGCCGGCCAGCCGGCGGAATCCACCTACCGCCAAAGAGGAGGGCGCGGCAGCAGCCCGCGGCACCAGGGTGAACAGGTCTACCCTTCTCTGGGGCGGACGGCGGAGACCAGGTCTATCCGGTTCCCGGTCCGGCCGGACGGATGGCGGCATCCGCCTGCCGCCGAGAGGAGGGCTCTGCAGCAGTCTGCGGCGCCGGGTGAACAGGTCTAATCTTCTCCGCGGCGGCCGCCGGAGACCAGGTCTACTCGGCTGCGGGGCAGGGAGGCCGGCCAGAAGAATCCACATGCCGCCAGAGAGGAAGGCGCTGCAGCGGCCCGTGGCTCCATGGTTAACAGGTCTACCTTTCTTTGTGGCGGCCGCCGGAGACCACTTCTACCCTGCTCAGGAGCCGGCCGGCCAGCCGGCGGCATCCGCCTTCCGCCGGAGGGGAGGACGTTGCAGCGGCCCGCGGCCCCGGGGTGAACGGGTCTACCATTCTCCGGGGCGGCCGCCGGACACCAGGTTGACACGGCTCCGGGGCCGGCCGGCCGGCCAGCCGCATCCGCCTGCCGCCGGAGAGGAAGGCGCTGCAGGGGCCCGCGGCGCCGGAGTGAACAGGTCTACCCTTCTCCAGGGCGGCCGCAGCATACTAGGTCTACCCTGATCCGGGGCGGGCCGGCCGGCCGGTGTCATCCGCCTCTTGCCCGCGAGGAGGGCGCTGCAGCGGCCGGGGTGCCGGGGTGAACAGCTCTCCTTTTCTCTGGGGTGGCCGCCGAAGACCAGGTTTACCCGGCTCTGGGGCCTGCAGGCCGGCCGGCGGCATCCGCCTGTTGCCGCCGAAGGGGAGGGAGCTGCAGCGGCTTGCGGCGCCGGGGTGAACAGGTCTAACCTTCTCCGGGGCGGCCGCCAGAGACCATGTCTACCCTGCTCCGGGTGCGGCCGGCCGGCCGGCGGCGTCGTCTGTTGCCGGCGGGAAGGGCGCTGCAGCAGCCCGCGGCGCCGGGGTGAACATGTATACCATTCTCCGGGTCAGGCTTTCGAGACCAGGTCTTCCCGGCTCCACGGCCATCCGGCCGGCCGTCGGAATCGGCCTGCAGCACACAGGGAAGGCGCTGCAGTGGCCCGCAGCGCCGTGGTGAACAGGTCTATCCTTCTCCGTGGCGTCTGCCGGGGACCAGGTATACCTGGCTCCAGGGCCGGCCAGCCGGCCTCTGCATCGGCCTGCCGTTGGAGGGGAGGGAGCTGCAGCGGACCGCGGCGCCGCGGTGAACAGGTCTACCCTTCTCCAAGGCGGCTGCTGGAGACCAGGTCTACATGGCTCCCGGGCCGGCCGACCGGCCGGGTGAATGCACCTTCCCCCGGAAGGGGATGGCGCTGCAGCGGCCCGTGTCGCAGCAGTGAACAGGTCTACTCTTCTCCGGGGCGGCCGGCGGAGATCAGGGCTACCCGGCTCCGAGGCCGGCCGGCGGGATCCACCTGTCGCCGCCGCCAAGGGCGCGGCAGCTGCCCGCGGCCCTAGGGTGAACAGGTCTACCCTTCTCCGGGTCGGCCGCCGAAGACCATGTTCACCCGTCCCAGGGGCCGCCCGGTTGGCCGGCGGCGTCCGCCTGTTGCCGGCAAGGAGGGCGCTGCAGTGGGGCGCAACAGCGGCGCGAACAGGTCTAACCTTCTCCGGGGTGGCCGCCGGAGACCAGGTCTACCCGGATCCGGGGCCGTCCGGCCGGCCATTGGCATCAGCCTGCGGCCAGCGGAGAGGGCGCTGAAGCGGCCCGCGGCCCCGGGGTGAACAGGTCTACACTTCTCCGGGGCGGCCGCCCGAGACCAGGTTTACTCGGCTCTGGGGCCGACAGGGCGACCGGCGGCATCCGCCTGCCACTGGAGGAGAGGGAGCTGCAGCGGCCCGCGGCGCTGGGTGAATAGGTCTACCTTTCTCCGGGGCGGCCGCCGTAGACCATGTTTCCCGGCTCGGGGGTCGGCCGGCCGGCCTGCGGCATCCGCCTGTTGTCGGCGGGGAGGGCGCTGCAGCGGCGCATGGCGCCGGGGTGAACAGGTCTACCCTTCTTTGTAGCAGCCGCCGGAGACCAGGTCTACCCGGCACCGGGGCCGGCCGGCTGACCGGCGGCATCCGCCTTCCGCCAGAGATGAGGGCGCTGCAGCGGCTTGCGGCGCCGGTCTCCTGGTTTTAGGACAGGGTTCTGCCAAAAAACGGCAGAAGTTTCCCTTTGAAATAGAGAAATCAATGTCACCCCCCTCCGAGTGTTGTAATTGTTTCAAATCAAGGACTCAAGGCGGAGATAAGGAGGTAAAAGTAACAGCTCTTTACTACTCTAACTCACAGCACAAGTAGAAAACAACAGTAATTATTAAAATTACCGACGAAAAGCAGAAGAAAAAGCCAGTTGTGGTCCTTTCTTAGACGCGGACACACTCGGTCTGTGTCCGTTCTTGGGGGTGTAACTGTAGCAGGGCCGGCACAGCTGCAGGCGCAGGCGGGAGCCAGGGAGGTGGAGTGGAACAGCCGCGGCCGGGCTGGCTCAGGTGGGAGCTCTTCGCTCCGGTCCTGTGTCCAGATGACCAGTTGTATTCCCAGAGGTAGGAAGTATTTGGTCTTTGGTAGTCAGCAGTGCCTCCGAGGTAGCAGGGCAGATGCTGGGCAGCTGAATGCAGCCGGCTCCCGGGTCTCCTACCTCCTCACACCGCCGAGCAGACTGGAGAAGTTCCCCCTCCCCCTCTCTCTCCCCGGAAAACAGCCGGGCCCCTCCAGAAGCCTCGTGCTCCCCTGAGTAGCTCCCACCCTCCCTGGAAGTCCCCATCCCCCTCCGGGTAGCTCCGGTCCCACCCACCCGCCCTTCCAGAGCCATCACAAACCCTGGGCACAGCCGGCGGGTTCTGTTAGCATTACAATGGGAAAGAATTCTCCCCACTCATACATTGAAGGAACACAATCCCAACCTTCAACATTATCCACCCCGAATTTTTCCCATGCCAACATGCTACAGCAAATTAAAAACCTTTAAATCATATACATACAGGCAGTTACAGGCACAGTATCATAGATAATTCACCCTAGAACAAGGTCTCCTTGGGGGATGCATCGGGTCTCTCCATCCTTTTGCACCACCTACCAAGTGCAACCTGGTCCTTGAGCGAAAACCACCCCACGAACAGGATTGTCTTTGCTGGAGGCAGAGTTCACCCAAACAGTTTTCCCTAACATGCCTCTCAGGTGTACCACTGGGACCTTATCTCCATCTGGTGTTCCCAAAGGCTCAGATTGGGCAGGACCTGCTCGGTTAGTGGAACCTCGGGTATTCACTAACCATGTGGCCTTTGGTAAATTAATCTCCCAGTTCTTAAAGTCCCCCACCAAGTGCTTTTAAGGTGGTTTTAAGCAGGCCATTGCACCGTTCGACTTTCCCAGCCGCTGGTGCATGGTAGGGAATATGGTACACCCACTCAATGCCATGTTCTTTAGCCCAGGTGCTAACAAGGCTATTTTGAAATGAGTCCCATTGTCTGACTCAATTCTCTCAGGGTACCATGTCTCCAAAGGACTTGTTTTCCAGGCCTAGGATGGTGTTCCTAGCAGTAGCGTGGGGCACAGGGTAGGTCTCCAACCACCCGGTGGTGGCTTCCACCATGATCAGCACGTAGCGCTTGCCTTGGCGGGTCTGAGGCAGTGTGATGTAGTCAATCTGCCAGGCCTCTCCGTACTTGTATTTGGACCATCGCCCACCATACCAGAGGGGCTTCACCCGCTTGGCTTGCTTGATGGCAGCACACGTCTCACAGTCATGGATAACCTGGGAAATACTGTCCATGATTAGATCCACCCCTCGGTCTCGTGCCCACTTATAGGTGGCGTCTCTGCCCTGATGACCTGAGGCATCATGGGCCCATCGAGCCAGGAACAATTCTCCCTTGTGCTCCCAATCTAAGTCTATCTTTGACACCTCTATCTGTGCAGCCTGATCTACCCGCTCGTTGTGCGGTGTTCTTCACTAGCCCGACTCTTGGGAACATGGGCATCCACATGGCGGACTTTCACGGTAGCTTCTCTATCCAGTGGCAATGTCTTTTCACTCATCAGCAGCCCAGATTGGCTTTCCTCTACGTTGCCAGTCAGCCTTTTTCCACCTTTCCAGCCAGCCCCACAGAGCATTGGCTACCATCCATGAATCAGTGTAGAGGTAGAGCTTTGGCCATTTCTCTCTCTCAGCAATGTCCAAGGCCAGCTGAACAGCTTTGAGTTCAGCAAGTTGGCTTGATGCACCTTCTCCTTCAGTAGCTTGTGCAACCTGTCGGGTGTGGGGCTCCATACGGCTGCTTTCCACTTCCGATTCATTCCCACGATCACGACAGGAACCGTCGGTGAAAAGGCGTAGCACATTTCATCTGCTGGCAGCTGGTTGTACGGTGGGGCTTCTTCAGCTCGGGTCACTTGCTTCTGCTCCTCCTCCTCGTGAGACCAAAATCTTCACCTTCTGGCCAGTTTGTAGTTATCTCCAAAATCCCAGGGCGATTTGGGTTACCAA
>JAREIS010000991.1:0-31403 GCA_030060385.1 Muscicapa striata striata
CTGTGTGGGCACAAAGAGGGGGGGCGGAGCTGAATTTTGGGGGTTCAGGTGAGGAGGGCGGGGTGTGGGGAGGGCTGTTGCCTGCGTTACCTGTGGGCGTGGCCGGGCGGGGGAGGGGCTGCGGGGGCGGGGCAGCTCCTCCCTCATGCGCTCCAGCACCAGCTCCACGATCTGCGCCTGGTCCTCGGCCGCGCCCGGGCCCAGCAGCGGCAGCCACGAGCCCAGCACCTGCCGGGGGGAGGGGCTCAGGTGTGTCCCAGGTGTGCCCTGGGTGTCCCAGGTGTGCCCCAGGTGTGTCCCAGGTGTGCCCTGGGTGTCCCAGGTGTGCCCCAGGTGTGTCCCAGGTGTGCCCCAGGTGTGTCCCAGGTGTGTCCCAGGTGTGTCCCAGGTGTGCCCCAGGTATCTCAGGTGTGTCCCACGTGTGCCCTGGGTGTCCCAGGTGTGTCCCAGGTGTGCCCTGGGTGTCCCAGGTGTGTCCAAGGTATCTCAGGTGTGTCCCAGGTGGGCCCTGGGTGTCCCAGGTGTGTCCCAGATGTGCCCTGGGTGTCCCAGGTATCTCAGGTGTGTCCCAGGTGTGTCCCAGGTGTGTCCCAAATGCCCCAGATGTCCCAGGTGTGCCCCATGTGTGCCTCACGTATCTCAGGTGTGTCCCAGGTGTGTCTCAGGTGTGTCCCAGGTGTGCCCTGGGTGTCCCAGGTGTGCCCCAGGTATCTCAGGTGTGTCCCAGGTGTGTCCCAGGTGTGCCCCAGGTGTCCCAGAGCCCCCCCCAGGTGTGTCCCAGGTGTCCCAGGTGTGCCCCAGGTGTGTCCCAGGTGTCCCAGAGCCCCCCCAGGTGTCCCAGAGCCCCCCAGGTGTGCCCCAGGTGTGCCCCAGGTGTCCCAGAGCCCCCCAGGTGTGTCCCAGGTGTGCTGCAGGTGTGCCCCAGGTGTGCCCCAGGTATCTCAGGTGTGTCCCAGCTGTGCCCAGGTGTGCCCAGCTGTGCCCAGGTGTGCCCAGCTGTGTCCCAGGTGTGTCCCAGGTGTGTCCCAGGTGTGTCCCAGGTGTGCCCAGCTGTGCCCAGCTGTGCCCAGGTGTGTCCCAGGTGTCCCTCACCTGCACGATGTGCTCCTGCCCGTCGGGGCCCCTCAGCGCCTCCACCCCGCAGATGTCGAGGCCCCCGAAGAGGCCGGAGCAGGCGTCGACCCAGGCCCGGTGCCTGGGGGAGGGGCGGGGTCAGGGCCACGCCCGCCGCTGACCACGCCCACACCGTGACCACACCCACACAGTGACCATGCCCAGTGCTGACCACGCCCAGTGCTGACCACGCCCACACAGTGACCACGCCCACGCAGCGACAACACCCACACAGTGACCACGCCCACACAGTGACCACGCCCACTGCTGACCACGCCCACACAGTGACCACACCCCAATTGTGGCCACGCCCACGCAGTGACAACACCCCATTGTGGCCACGCCCACACCGTGACCACACCCCAATTGTGGCCACGCCCACAACTGACCACACCCCAATCGTGGCCACGCCCACCCAGTGACCACACCCCAATTGTGGCCACGCCCACCCAGTGACCACACCCCAATTGTGGCCTCGCCCACCACTGACCACACCCCAATTGTGGCCACGCCCACCCAGTGACCACACCCCATTGTGGCCACGCCCACCCAGTGACCACACCCCAATTGTGGCCACGCCCATCCAGTGACCACACCCCAATTGTGGCCACGCCCACCCAGTGACCACACCCCAATTGTGACCACACCCACACAGTGACCACACCCCAATCGTGGCCACGCCCAAGCCCCGTGACCACAGCCCCACCCTGCACAAAAGCCACGCCCCGTTTCTGAATGGCCACGCCCAGAAAAGCCCCACCCCAATCACTTGTGGCCATCATGGCCACACCCATTTCTATGGCCACGCCCATCTGCAAACGCCATCACACAGAGCCACGCCCCTTCCCACATAGCCACGCCCCTTCCCTCATAGCCACGCCCCTCCCCACAAAGCCACGCCCCTCCCCACCTAGCCACGCCCTTTCCACCACAGCCACGCCTCCTTGAAGCCCCACCCCCACCCCGTGGCCCCACAGCCCCGAGCCGCTCCCGAAGCCCCGCCCCCGGCCCCGCCCCTCGCTCTTACCTGGGGCTCAGCGCCACCGGCTCCACCTGCAGCCCCTCCCCCGCGCTGTCCCCGCCCCCCACGGACCACCTGAGGGGTGGGGGAGGGGAGCCGGGGGTCAGGGGGGAACCCCGGGAACCCCCAGATGGCCCCACCCCTTCACAGGCCACGCCCACCGAGCCGAGGCCCCGCCCACTCCAGCTCAGCCCACCCAGCCCCTCCCCCAATCCCTGAGCCACGCCCAGGCCACGCCCTCAGGGGGAAGCCACGCCCTGAGTGAAGCCCCGCCCTCAGCACCAACCTCCCAGTTCCTCCCAGTATAAACCAGTCTCCCCCAGTGCCTCCCAATTCCCTCCCAGTCCCTCCCAATCTCCTCCCAGTCCCTTCCAATCCCTTCCCAGTTCCCTCCCAGTTCCCTCCCAGTCCCTCCCAGTCTCTCCAAATCTCCCCCCAGTCTCTTCCAATCCCTTCTCAATCCACTCCAGTCCCTCCCAGTTTGTCCCAGTCCCCTCCCAATTCCCCCAGTCCTTCCCAGTCCCCCCCAATCTCCTCCCAGTCTCTCCCAGTCCATCCCAGTCCCCTCCCAGTCTCTCCCAATCCCCCCCCAGTTCCCCCCCAGTCCCTCCCAGTTTGTCCTAGTCCTTCCCAGTCACCCCCAGTCAATCCCAATCTCCCCAGTCCCCTTCCAGTCACCCCAAATTCCCTCCCAGTCTCTCCCAATCCCCCAATCCCTCCCAGTCCCTCCCAGTTCCCCCAGTTCCCCCAATACCATCCCAGTCCCTCCCAGTCACCCCCAGTCTCTCCCAATCTCCCCAGTCCCCTTCCAGTCACCCCCAATTCCTCCCAGTTCCCCCAATCCCCCAGTCCCTCCCAGTCCCCTCCCAGTCCCTCCCAGTGCCCCCAATCCCTCCCAGTCCCCTTCAATCCCCTCCCAGTGCCCCCAATCCCTCCCAGTCCCCCAGTTCCCCCAATCCCATCCCAGTCCCTCCCAGTGCCCCCAATCCCTCCCAGTCCCCCTCAATCCCTCCCAGTCACCCCCAGTCTCTCCCAATCTCCCCAGTCCCCTTCCAGTCACCCCCAATTCCCTCCCAGTTCTCCCCAATCCCCCAGTCCCTCCCAGTCCCCTCCCAGTCCCTCCCAGTGCCCCCAGTCCCTCCCAGTCCCCCCCAGTTCCCCCCCAATCCCCTCCCAATCCCTCCCAGTCCCCCTCAATCCTCCCAGTGCCCCCAGTTGCCCCAGTTCTCACCGCAGTGCCCTGTACTGGTCCCCGATGCGCTGCACCCGCAGCCGCTGCGTCCCCGCGGGTCCCCCCTGCACCAGCGCCCCCGCCCGGGCCCCGCCCATGGCAGCGGCCACGGCGGCCAGGACGGGCTGGGAGCCAACCCGAACCTGGGGGGACATGGGGACAGTGACAGTGACAGTGACACAGGGACACAGCGGCCAGGACGGGCTGGGAGCCCACCCGAACCTGGGGGGACATGGGGACAGTGACACAGTGACAGTGTCACCATGGGGACAGGGACACGGCGGCCAGGACGGGCTGGGAGCCCACCCGAACCTGGGGACAGGGACATGGGGACATGGGGACAGTGTCACCATGGGGACAGGGACACCGCGGCCAGGACGGGCTGGGAGCCCACCCGAACCTGGGGACAGGGACAGGGACAGTGACACAGGGACACCATGGCCAGGACGGGCTGGGAGCCAACCCGAACCTGGGGACAGTGACAGGGACAGTGACAGTGACAGTGACACAGGGACACCATGGCCAGGACAGGCTGGGACCCAACCCGAACCTGGGGGGACATGGGGACAGTGACACCATGGGGACAGGGACATGGGGACAGGGACACGGCGGCCAGGACGGGCTGGGAGCCAACCCGAACCTGGGGACAGGGACAGGGACAGTGACAGGGACAGTGTCACCATGGGGACAGGGACACAGGGACAGGGACACAGGGACACCGCGGCCAGGACGGGCTGGGAGCCCACACGAACCTGGGGACAGGGACATGGGGACAGTGACAGTGACACAGGGACACGGCGGCCAGGACGGGCTGGGAGCCCACCCGAACCTGGGGGACATGGGGACAGGGACATGGGGACAGTGTCACCATGGGGACAGTGACACAGGGACACGGCGGCCAGGACGGGCTGGGAGCCAACCCGAACCTGGGGACAGGGACATGGGGACAGTGACACAGGGACAGGGACACGGCGGCCAGGACGGGCTGGGAGCCAACCCGAACCTGGGGACAGGGACATGGGGACAGGGACAGTGTCACCATGGGGACAGGGACACGGCGGCCAGGACGGGCTGGGAGCCCACCCGAACCTGGGGACAGGGACATGGGGACAGTGACACCATGGGGACAGGGACACAGGGACACGGCGGCCAGGACGGGCTGGGAGCCAACCCGAACCTGGGGACAGGGACATGGGGACAGTGACACAGGGACAGGGACACGGCGGCCAGGACGGGCTGGGAGCCAACCCGAACCTGGGGACAGGGACATGGGGACAGTGACACCATGGGGACACAGGGACAGGGACATCGCGGCCAGAACCGGCTGGGAGCCCACCCGCACCTGGGGGGACATGGGGACATGGGGACAGGGACACAGGGACAGGGACACAGGGACAGGGACACCACGGCCAGCATCGGCTGAGAGTCCACCCGCACCTGGGGGGACATGGGGACATTCAGGGGACACAGGGACAGGGACACCGCGGCCAGCAGCTGCGGGGACCCCACCCGCACCTGGTGACAGGGACAGGGACAGGGACAGGGACAGTCAGGGACAGGGACAGACACAGGGACACAGGGACAGGGACACGGGGACAGTCAGGGACAGGGACACAGGGACAGGGACAGGGACAGTCACAGAGGGGACACAGGGACAGGGGCGGGGCCTCACCTGTCCCACCCCGGCGGGGGCGGGGCTGAGCGTCACCGTCATGGGGAAGGTGGGCGTGGTCAGCTGGGGACACACCAGTGACACCAGTGACACCAGTGACACACCAGTGACACCAGTATGGGACACCAGTGACACACCAGTGACACACCAGTGACTCCAGTGACACCAATGACACACCAGTGACACACCAGTGACACCAGTATGGGACACCAGTGACTCCAGTATGGGACACCAGTGCCACCAGTGACACACCAGTGACACACCAGTGACACCAGTATGGGACACCAGTGACTCCAGTATGGGACACCAGTGCCACCAGTGACACACCAGTGACACACCAGTGACACCAGTATGGGACACCAGTGACACCAGTGACACCCCTCACTTGTCCCAAAATACATCCCAGTGCTCCCAGTCCCCCAGTCCCTCCCAGTCCTCCCCCAGTCCCCCCCCCAGTGCTCCCAGTCCCCCACAGTCCCCCCAGTCCCCCAAAGTTCCCTCCCAGTCCCCCCAGTCCCTCCCAGTTTCCCCAGTGCTCACCAGTCCCCGGGGCCGGTTGCAGAAGTGCTGTGGCACCAGTGGAAAAGCCTCATGGCCCAGTTCCCGCTGCAGCCGAGCCAACTGGGCAAACTGGGAGCACTGGGAGTGTCAGCGGCCAGGCAGCCGCCCTGCCCAGTGCTCCCAGTATGCCCCCAGTGCTCCCAGTATCCCCCAGTGCTCCCAGTGTCCCCCAGTGCCCCCCAGTATCCCCCAGTGCTCCCAGTGTCCCCCAGTGCTCCCAGTGTCCCCCAGTGCCCCCCAGTGCCCCCCAGTCCATCCCAGTCCCTCCCAGTCCATCCCAGTCCATCCCAGTGTTCCCAAATCCTTTCCCAGTCCATCCCAGCGCCTCCCAGTTCCTCCCACTCCCTCCCAGTCTCTTCCCAGTCCCTTTCACTGTCCCCCAGTCCCCTCTATTCCCATCCCAGTCCCTCCCAGTCCCCCCCACTCCCCTCCCAGTCCCTCCCAGTTCCCCCCATTCCCCTCCCAGTCCCTCCCACTACCCCCAGTATCACTCCCAGTCCGTCCCAGTCTCTCCCATTCCCCTCCCAGTCCCTCCCAGTCCCTCCCAGTGTCCCCCAGTCCACCCCAATCCCCTCTCAGTCCCTCCCAGTCCCCCAGTCTCTCCCAGTCCCCCAATCCCCTCCCAGTCTCTCCCAGTCTCTCCCAGTCCATCCCAGTGCCCCCAGTGCTCCCAGTTTCTCCCAATCCCCTCCCAGTCCCTCCTAATCCCTCCCAGTTCCTCCCAGTCCCCTCCACTCCCCCAGTCCCTCCCAGTCCATCCCAGTGCCCCCAGTCCCTCCCAGTCCATCCCAGTGCCCCCAGTCCCTCCCAGTCCATCCCAGTGCCCCCAGTCCCCCCACTCCCCTCCCAGTCTCTCCCAGTCCCTCCCAGTCCATCCCAATCCCCTCCCAGCTCCCCGTCCCCCACCAGTCCCCCAATCCCCTCCCAGTCTCTCCCAGTCCCTCCCAGTCTCTCCCAGTCCCCCAATCCCCTCCCAGTCCCCCAATCCCCTCCCAGTCTCTCCCAGTCCCTCCCAGTCCATCCCACTCTCCTCCCCCAGTCCCCTCCCCTCCCCCCTCACCAGCCATGGGGGATGGGCCAGCCCGTACAGGGCGGGCAGGGGGTCGCTGCTGGGGACCCCCCCCAGGGCCAGTCCCGCCAGGAGCCGCCGGGGGGCGCCCCCCGCCCCTCCCCCCTGCGGGGGCTCCCGCACCAGCACAAAATCGGGGCGGAGCCGCCTGGGGGGGGGGAGGGGCGTCAGGGGGGAGGGGCGTCAGGGGGGGAGGGGCGTCAGGGGGGAGGGGCGTCAGGGGGCACCCCAAAATCCCCCCCAAATCCCCCCCAAATCCCCCCAAATCCCCCTCCTCTCAAATCCCCCAAATTCCTCCCCCAAATCCCCCAGCACGAAATCGGGGCGGAGCCGCCTGGGGGAGGGGCGTCAGGGGAGGGCATCAGGGGAGGGGGCGTCAGGGGAGGGCGTCAGGGGAGGGCATCAGGGGAGGGGCATCAGGGGCACCCCAAAATCCCCCAAAATCCCCCCAAAATCCCCCCAAAATCCCCCCAAATTCCCCTCCCCCCAAATCCTCCAGCACGAAATCGGGGCGGAGCCGCCTGGGGGGGAGGGGCTTCAGGGAGGGCATCGGGGGAGGGCATCGGGGAGGGGGCGTCAGGGGGGGGGCGTCAGGGGAACCCCAAATCCCCGGGGTACACCCGCCTGGGGGGGCAGGGGCGGGGGGAGGGGCGGGGAGGGCGTCAGGGCACCCCAAAATCCCCCCAAATCCCCCCAAATAATCCCACCCCTAAACCTCAAAATTCAACCGGGAAATAAAATGAAATGAAATGAAATGAAATGAAATGAAATGAAATAAAATAAAATAAAATAAAATAAAATAAAATAAAATAAAATAAAATAAAATAAAATAAAATAAGTAAAATAAAATAAAATAAAGTAAAATAAAATAAAATAAAGTAAAACAGTGAAATAACATGAAATAACATAAAATAACATAAAATAAAATAATGAAGTAACATAAAATAAAATAAAATAAAATGAAATAAATTAAAATAAAATAAAGTAAAATAAAGTAAAATAAAGTAAAACAGTGAAATAACATGAAATAACATAAAATAAAATAAAATAATGAAGTAACATGAAATAAAATAAAATAAAATAAGATAAAATAAAATAAAATAAAATAAAGTAAAATAAAGTAAAATAAAGTAAAATAGTGGAATAACATGAAATAACATAAAATAAAATAAAATGAAATAATGAAGTAACATGAAATAAAATAAAATAAAACAAAATAAAATAAAATGAAATAAAATAAAATAGAATAAAATAAAATAGAATAAAATAAAATAAAATAAAATAAAATAAAATAAAATAAAATAAAATAAAATAAAATAAAATAAAATAAAATAAAATGAAATACTAAAATAAAATAAAATTCCCCCCCAAATTCTTCCCCCCCCTCCCCCCCCCCGTACCTGGCCCCGCCCCGGGCGGGGTCGATGCCGACGCTCAGGGCGCCGTGGGTGGAGGCGGCCACGGAGAGCTCCGAGAACTGCGCCTGGGGAACCCCAAAATCCAGCGGGGACACCCCAAAATCCAGGGGGACACCCCAAAACCCAGCGGGGACACCCCAAAATCCAGCGGGGACACCCCAAAATCCAGCGGGGACACCCCAAAAACCAACCCGAACCCCAAACCCGGGTCCTGTGGGTGAACCCCAAAATTTTGGGGGAACCCCAAAGCTTCGAGAGACCCCAAAATTTCAAGGGTGGCCCCAAAATATTGAGAGACCCCAAAATTTTAGAGGGGGGGGGTCCCAAAATCGGAGAGGGGAGGCTCCGAATTTTTAGGGGGGAACCCCAAAATTTTGGGGGGACCCTCAAGCTTCGAGAGACCCCAAAATTTCAGGGGTGGCCCCAAAATATTGAGAGACCCCAAAATATTGAGAGACCCCAAAATTTTAGAGGGGGGGTTCCCAAAATCGGAGAGGGGAGGCCCCGAATTTTTAGGGGGAACCCCAAAATTTTGGGGGGACCCCCAAGCTTCGAGAGACCCCAAAATTTCAGGGGTGGCCCCAAAATATTGAGAGACCCCCAAAATTTTAGGGGGGGGTTTCCCAAAATTGGAGAGGGGAGGCCCCAAATTTTTAGGGGGACCCCCAAAATTCAAGGGGGGGGATTTCCCAAAATCGTAGAGGGGAGGCCCCGAATTTTTAGGGGGAACCCCAAAATTTTGGGGGGGACCCCAAAACTCACCTGCTCCACTCTCAGCTCCACGTCCCCGTGCACGGATTTGCCCTTGAACGGTTTCACCCTGGGGGGGGGGAACCCCAAAAATTGGAGAGACCCCCCCCCAAAATTCCACCCCAAAAAAACTCCACAGTGACCCCCAAAAATCGGGACAACCCCAAAATGAGACCCCGCCCCCCCCCCCAACCCCCCCCCCGCCCCATCCAGGAGTTGGGGGGGTCCCAAAGATTTGGGGGTCCCAGTTTGGGGGTCCCAGGTAGAATTTGAAGGGGGGGTCCCAGGTGGGGAATTTTTGGGAGTCCCATGGGGGAATTTTGGGGGAATTTTTGGGGGTCCCATGGGGGAATTTTGGGGGAATTTTTGGGGGTCCTCATCAGTGAAATTTGGGGAGGGTCCCATGAGGGGAATTTGGGGGCCCAGGGTGGGAGGAATTTTGGGGGATCCCAGGGTGGAGATTTGGGGGTCCCATGAGGGGAATTTGGGGGCCCAGGGTGGGAGGAATTTTGGGGAGGGGTCCCAGGGTGGGGTAATTTTGGGGAGGGGTCCCCTCGTTGGGATTTTGGGGGGGGAGCCAGGATGAGGATAATTTTGGGGGTTCCCTCCCCCGTTGGAATTTTGGGGGGTCCCAGGGTGGGAATTTGGGGGTCCCAGGACGGGGGTAATTTTGGGGGGATTTTTGGGGGGGGTCCCCATTGGAATTTGGGGAGGGGTTCCAGGATGGGATAATTTTGGGGTAATTTTTGGGGGTCCCATTTTGGGGGGGGTCCCAGGATGGGATAATTTTGGGGGGTCCCCATTGGGATTTTGGGAGGTCCCATTTTGGGGGGGTAGTTCCCAGGATGGGATAATTTTGGGGTAATTTTGGGGTAATTTTGGGATAATTTTGGGGTAATTTTGAGGTAATTTTGGGATAATTTTGGGATAATTTTGGGAGAATTTTGGGAGAATTTTGGGATAATTTTGGGCTAATTTTGGGATAATTTTGGGGTGATTTTGAGGTAATTTTGGGATAATTTGGGGGTAATTTGGGGGTAATTTTGGGCTAATTTTGGGATAATTTTGGGGTAATTTTGGGGTAATTTTGGGGTAATTTTGGGATAATTTGGGGGTAATTTTGGGATAATTTTGGGATAATTTGGGGGTAATTTTGGGATAATTTTGGGGTAATTTTGGGATAATTTTGGGATAATTTTGGGATAATTTTGGGATAATTTTGGGGTAATTTTGGGGTGATTTTGGGATAATTTTGGGATAATTTTGGGGTAATTTTGGGGTGATTTTGGGATAATTTTGGGGTGATTTTGGGGTAATTTTGGGATAATTTTGGGGTAATTTTGGGATAATTTTGGGGTAATTTTGGGGTGATTTTGGGGTAATTTTGGGATAATTTTGGGGTAATTTTGGGGGGTCCCATTTCGGGGGGGGGTTCCCAGTACGGGATAATTTGGGGGTCCCCATTGGGATTTTGGGGTGTCCCATTTCGGGGGTCCCAGGATGGGATAATTTTGGGGGTTCCATTTTGGGGGGTCCCCATTGGGATAATTTTGGGGTGTCCCATTTCGGGGGGGGTTCCCAGTACGGGATAATTTTGGGGTGTCCCCATTGGGGTAATTTTGGGGGGTCCCATTTCGGGGGGTGTCCCCATTGGGATAATTTTGGGGTGTCCCATTTCGGGGGGGGTTCCCAGTACGGGATAATTTTGGGGGGTCCCAGGATGGGATAATTTTGGGGGGTTCCATTTTGGGGGGTCCCCATTGGGATTTTGGGGTGTCCCATTTCGGGGGGGGTTCCCAGTACGGGATAATTTTGGGGGGTCCCCATTGGGATAATTTTGGGGTGTCCCATTTCGGGAGGGGGAGGGGGGGTCGGTACGTACCAATCCGTGCCAGGGGGGGCGATCACGAGCAGCAGCGGCGCCGGGGGGGGGGTCCGGGGGTCTCCCCGCCCCTCCCCCTGCGGGGGGGTCCCCGCCCATCCCCCCCGCCAGGAAATTCCCGTCCGAGAGGCGGCGCCGCAGGAACTCCATCCTATGGAATCGCCTATGGAATCGCCTATGGAATCACCTATGGAATCACCCATAGAAACCCCTATAGATCCCTATGGAATCACCCATAGAAACCCCTATGGATCCCTATGGAATCGCCTATGGAATCGCCTATGGAATCACCTATGGAATCACCCATAGAAACCCCTATAGATCCCTATGGAATCACCCATAGAAACCCTATGGAATCACCTATGGAATCACCTATGGAATCACCTATGGAATCGCCTATGGAATCACCCATAGGAACCCTATAGATCCCTATGGAATCGCCTATGGAATCACCTATGGAATCACCTATGGAATCACCTATGGAATCACCCATAGAAACCCTACGGAATCGCCTATGGAATCACCTATGGAATCACCTATGGAATCGCCTATGGAATCGCCTATGGAATCATCCATAGAAACCCTATGGAATCACCTATGGAATCACCTATGGATCCACCTATGGAATCACCCATAGGAACCCTATGGAATCGCCTATGGAATCACCCATAGAAAACCCTATGGATCCCTATGGAATCACCCATGGAATCACCCATAGGAACCCTATAGAAACCCTATAGAATCACCCATAGAAACCCCTATGGATCCCTATGGAATCACCTATGGATCCACCTATGGAATCACCCATAGGAACCCTATAGAAACCCTATGGATTCACCTATGGAATCACCCATAGAAACCCCTATGGAATCACCTATGGATCCACCTATGTAATCACCCATAGAAACCTTATAGAACCCCTATGGATCCACCCATAGAAACCCCCATGGATTCACCTATGGAATCACCCATAGAAACCCCTATGGAATCACCTATGGATCCCTATAGAACCCCTATAGAAACTTTATGGATCTCTATGGAATCACCTATAGAAACCCTATGGATCCACCTATGGAAACCCCTATAAAATCACCTATAGAAACCCCTATAGAAACCCTATGGAATCACCTATGGATCCACCTATAGAACCCCTATGGAATCACCTACAGAACCCCTATGGATTCCTATAGAAACCCTATAGAACCCCTATGGATCCACCTATAGAACCCCTATGGAACCCCTATGGATCCCTATAGAACCCCTATGGAATCACCTATAGAACCCCTATGGAATCACCTATAGAACCCCTATAGAACCGCTATGGATCCCTATAGAACCCCTATGGAATCACCTATAGAACCCCTATAGGTTACACTCCTATGGATCCCCTATGGATTTACCTGTGGAATCACCTGTAGATCCCCTATGGATTCCTTATGTGTCCCCTATGGATCACCTGTAGATCACCTATAGATCCACCTATGGAGTCACCTATGGATCCCCCAGGGGTCCGGGGGGGGGGGCAGGGCTATAGGGGGGCTCCTATAGAGCTGGGGGGGGAAATGCTCCGTGGGGAGGGAGCTATAGGGGATGGGGGGGCTCTAGGGGATGGGGGTCTATAGGGGATGGGGATGGATCTATAGGGGATGGAGCTATAGGGGATGGGGGGGCTATAGGGGATGGGGATGGATCTATAGGGGATGGATCTATAGGGGATGAGATGGACCTAACTGCAGGGGCTGGGGGTGGCTATAGGGGATGGATCTATAGGGGCAGGGGGTGTCTATAGGGGCAGGGTCTATAGGGGATGGAGGTGAGGATCTATAGGGTCAGGATCTCTAGGGGATGGCTCTATAGGGTCCGGGTCTATAGGGGCTGGGATGGATCTATAGGGGCAGGGTCTATAGGGTCTATAGGGTGCGGGTCTATAGGGGGTGGGATGGCTCTATAGGGTCCGGGATGGATCTATAGGGGCAGATCTATAGGGGCAGGGTCTATAGGGTCTATAGGATCTATAGGAGCTGGGATGGATCTATAAGGTCCGGGTCTATAGGGGGTGGGATGGCTCTATAGGGTCCGGGTCTATCGGGTCTATAGGGCCCGGTTCTATAGGGGCTCTATAGGGGCGGGGGGCGGCAGAGTCCGGGTCTATAGGGGCAGGATCTATAGGGTCTATAGGGTCCGGGTCTATAGGGTCCGGGATGGATCTATAGGGTCCGGATCTATAGGGGCTCTATAGGGGCTCTATAGGGGCTCTATAGGGGCTCTATAGGGGCGGGGGCGGCAGGGTCCGGGTCTATAGGGGATGGATCTATAGGGGGTGGATCTATAGGGGCCGGTTCTATAGGGGGCTCTATAGGGGCTCTATAGGGGGCGGGGGCGGCAGGGTCCGGGTCTATAGGGGATCGATCTATAGGGCCCGGGTCTATAGGGGCTCTATAGGGGCTCTATATGGGCTCTATAGGGGGCGGCAGGGTCCGGGTCTATAGGGGATGGCTCTATAGGGGCTGGGATGGATCTATAGGGGATGGATCAATAGGGGCTCTATAGGGGCTCTATAGGGGCTGGGATGGATCTATAGGGGATGGATCTATAGGGGATGGATCAATAGGGGCTCTATAGGGGCTCTATAGGGGCTGGGATGGATCTATAGGGGATGGCTCTATAGGGTCCGGGTCTATCGGGTCTATAGGGCCCGGGTCTATAGGGGCTCTATAGGGGATGGCTCTATAGGGGCTCTATAGGGGCTCTATAGGGGGCGGGGGCCGCAGGGTCCGGATCTATAGGGGATGGATCTATAGGGGCTGGGATGGATCTATAGGGCCCGGCTCTATAGGGGCTCTATAGGGGCGGGGGCCGCAGGGCCGGAGCCGCTGCCGGGAGGCCCCGGGGTGGGGGAGGGGCGGGGGTCCCTGCGCTTTCAGCCCCAAAAATCCTCCCGGGCGGCCCCGCCCCGCCCCCGCCCCCGCTGCGTCACTTCCGGCCCCGCCCCGCCCCCGCTGCGTCACTTCCGGCCCCGCCCCGCGCTGGGACGGCCGGGCGTGGCTGCCCTATGACGTCATCGCCAGCCCCACCCCTGGCTCTGCAGAAAGGGGCGGGGTCTGCAGGGGTGGGGTCAGTGACGTCATCGCCCAAATCTCAGGGCGGCCCCTCCCCCACTGGGGTCTCCCATCTCCCCGTGCCCGCCCCTCCCCCACACGCGCCGGAGCCGTTGCGATGCTGGGATTTTATTGGGGGGGGGGGTTGGGGGGAATCCGGGGGGGTCCCACGAGGTCACCGAGGGTCTCATGTCTCTGGGGGGGGGGAGGGGCGGTCAGTGGGGGACCCCCCTGCCCCTCCCCCACCCGGGGATTTCCCACTGCCCCTCCCCCCTCTGGAGACCCCCGGGGGGATTCCCTGCCCCTCCCCCCCAACTTGGAGGGATTCCCTGCCCCCTCCCCCACCCATGGGGATTCCCTGCCCCTCCCCCCCCCACGATTTTACCCCTCCCCCCACTCAGGGAATTCCCTACCCTTCCCCCAATTCTGCCCCTCCCCCATCCCCCAGGGGGTTTTCCTGCCCCACCCCCCCACGATTTTGCCCCTCCGTGGGGGATCCCCCATCCCCCCGGGTGAATTCCCTGCCCTCCCCCACTTGGGGTGAATCCCCTGCCCCCCCCCACTCGGGGTGAATCCCCTGCCCCTCCCCCCCCCCCCCCCCCTCACCCTCCGGGGGGGGGCAGGGCCGCACGTTCCGGCACTCGCGCGTCTCCTGCAGCCGCAGCCCCTCCCCCATCAGGGGGGCGCAGCGCGGCCGCGCCTCCCCCCAGAAGGAAACGTTGGAGCTCCCGGGGGAGCCGATGGTGGGAACCGTCAGCCTGGGGGGGGAGGGGCGGCTCAGAACCCCCCGAATCCTATAGGGACCCCCAAATCCTATAGGGACCCCATGGATACCACAGAGACCCCATGGATCCCATAGGGACCCCACTGATCCTATAGGGACCCCAAATCCTATAGGGACCCCACTGATCCTATAGGGACCCTCCAAATCCTATAGAGACCCCCCAAATCCTATAGAACACCATAGACCCCATAGGGACCCCACAGACTCCATAGGGACCCTCCAAATCCTATAGGGACCCCCCAAATCCCATAGGGACCCCCCAAATCCTACAGGGACCCCATAGATACCAAAGGGACCCACCAAATCCTATAGAACCCCATAGACCCCATAGGGACCCTCCAAATTCTATAGGGACCCTTCAAATCCTATAGAACCCCACAGATACCATAGGGACCCCCAAATCCCACAGGGACCCCCAAACCCTATAGGGACCCCGCAAATCCTATAGAACACCATAGACCCCATAGGGACCCCCCAAATCCCATAGGGACCCCCCAAATCCTATAGGGACCCCATAGAGCCCAGGGGGACCCCCCAAATCCCATAGGGACCCCTCAAATCCTATAGAACACCATAGAGCCCAGAGGGACCCCCCAAATCCTATAGAACCACCTCAGCTCCACAGCGACCGCAGAGACCCCATAGATCCCATAGGGACCTCCCAAATTCCATATGGACCCCATAGATCCCATAGGGACTCCATAGACCCCATAGGGACCCCACTGACCCCATAGGGACCCCCCAAATTCCATAGGGGCCTCATAGATCCCATAGGGACCCCACGGATCCCACAGGGACCCCACTGATCCCATAGGGACCCCCGAAATCCCATAGGGACCCCTAAATCCTACAGAGACCACCCAGACCCACAGATCCCCTATAGATCCCCCATATCCCCTATAGGTCCCCCCTATAGGTCTCACGGGTAGTCGGGCAGCACAGGGCAGGGCTATATCCCCCATATCCCCTATAGATCCCCTATAGATCCCCTATAGATTCCCATATGTCTCACGGGTAGTCGGGCAGCACAGGGCAGGGCTATATCCCCCATATCCCCTATAGATCCCCTATAGATCCCCTATAGATCCCCTATAGATCCCCCATATGTCTCACGGGTAGTCGGGCAGCACAGGGCGGGGCTATATCCCCCATATCCCCTATAGATCCCCTATAGATCCCCTATAGATCCCCATATGTCTCTGGGGTAGTCGGGCAGCACAGGCGGGGCTATATCCCCCATATCCCTATAGTCCCTATAGATCCCCTATAGATCCCCCATATGTCTCACGGGTAGTCGGGCAGCACAGGGCAGGGCTATATCCCCCATATCCCCTATAGATCCCTATGAGTCTATAGATCCCTATAGGATATCTATGGATCTATGGGGTATCTATGGATGTAAGGATCTATGGATATCTATAGGGTCTCCATAGGGTCTATAGGTTATCTATGGGCTCACCCGAGGCAGTTGTGCACGCTGTAGCACGCCCGCAGCTCGATGGGGTGTCTATAGGATATCTATAGGATATCTATGGGGTATCCATGGATATACAGTGTATCTATGGGATATCTGTAGCTCGATGGGATATCTATAGGATATCTATAGGGTATCTATGGGGTATCTATGGGGTATCATGGATATACAGGCTATCTATGGGATATCTATAGGGTATCCATAGGGTCTCTATAGGTTATCTATAGGCACTCACGCAGGCAGTTGTGCACGTTGTAGCACGCCCGCAGCTCGATGGGGTGTCTATAGGATATCTATGGGATATCTATAGGATATCTATGGGGTATCTATGGATATACACGGTATCTATAGGGTATCCATAGGGTCTCTATAGGTTATCTATAGGCACTCACGCAGGCAGTTGTGCACGTTGTAGCACGCCCGCAGCTCGATGGGGTGTCTATAGGATATCTATAGGATATCTATAGGATATCTATGGGGTATCTATGGGATATCCATGGATATACAGGGTATCTATAGGGTATCCATAGGGTCTCTATAGGTTATCTATAGGCACTCACGCAGGCAGTTGTGCACGCTGTAGCACGCCCGCAGCTCGATGGAATGTCTATAGGATATCTATAGGGTATCTATAGGGTATCTATGGGGTATCTATGGGATATCCATGAATATACAGAGTATCTATGGGATATCTATAGGATATCCATAGGGTATCTATAGGGTATCTATAGGGTCACTCACGCAGGCAGTTGTGCACGTTGTAGCACGCCCGCAGCTCGATGGGGTGTCTATAGGATATCTATAGGGTATCTATGGGGTATCCATGGATATACAGTGTATCTATGGGATATCCATAGGGTATCTATAGGGTATCTATAGGCACTCACGCAGGCAGTTGTGCACGTTGTAGCACGCCCGCAGCTCGATGGGGTGTCTATAGGATATCTATAGGATGTATCTATAGGATATCTATGGGGTATCTATGGATATACAGGGTATCTATAGGGTCTCTATAGGGTATCTATAGGTTATCTATAGGTCACTCACGCAGGCAGTTGTGCACGCTGTAGCACGCCCGCAGCTCGATGCTGCTCGCCCCCCCGGCCGTGGCGCAGCCCCGCCCCCCCGCGCACTCGCGCGTGCGCCGCTGCTGCCCCACGTGGCGGCGACAGGCGATGTCACCCCAGGGCCGCGCGCACGGACTCCAGGGGCCCCAGGGACCCCAGAGCGCCGGGACTGCGGGGACAGAGGGGACAGTGAGGGGACAGGGAGGGGACAGCACAGGGACCCCAGAGCGCCGGGACTGCGGGGACAGAGGGGACAGTGAGGGGACAGGGAGGGGACAGAGGGGGGACAGCATAGGGACATGGAGGGGACAGGGAGGGGACAGGGAGGGGACAGGGAGGGGACAGCACAGGGACGACAGAGGGGGACAGCATAGGGACATGGAGGGGACAGGGAGGGGACAGAAGGGGGACAGTACAGGGACACACCCATCCACCCACCCAAACCACGCCCACCCAGACCGCACCCATCCACCCAAACCACGCCCACTCAAAACCACGCCCATCAACCTAAACCACGCCCACTCAAAACCACACCCATCCACCCAAACAACGCCCACCCACCCAAACCACGCCCACCCACACCAGCCCACCACAAAACCACGCCCACCCACCTAAACCACGCCCACCCCTAAACCACGCCCACCCACCCAAACCACGCCTGCCCACCCAAACCACGCCCACCCACCAAAACCACGCCCACCCACCAAACCAAACCACGCCCCACCCACACCAGCCCACCGCATAAACCACGCCCACCGCATAAACCACGCCCATCACCTAAACCACGCCCATCACCTAAACCACGCTCATCCACCCAAACCACGCCCACCTAAACCACGCCCACCACCCAAACCACGCCCCCACTTTAACCACGCCCACCACCCAAACCACGCCCACCCACCCCACCCATTCCAGACTCACCCACCCAAACCACGTGGGGGTTTTGGGGGTTGGAGGACTCTGGGGTCTGGGTTTGGGGTCTGGGGGTCTGGGGTTCTGGGATTTAGGGGGTCTGGGGTTTTGGGGTCTGGGGGGGGGAATTTGGGGTCTGGGGGTTTGGGGGGATGGGGTTTGGGTCTGGTGGGATTGGGGTTCTGGGGGTTTGGGGTTCCGGGGTTTGGGATCTGGGGTTCCGGGGTCTTGGGGTCCGGGGGTCGGAGTTCCGGGGGTTTGGGGTCCTGGGGTCTTGGGGTCAGGGGGTCCCAGGGGTCCGGGGCGTTTTGGGGTCCGGGGTCCGGGGTTTTGGGGTCCCGGGGTCCCGGGGTTTTGGGGGTCCCGGGTGTTTTGGGGTCCTGGGCTTTGGGGTCCTGGGGTCCTGGGGTTTGGGGGGTTTTTGGGGGTCCTGGGGTGTTTTGGGGGTCCTGTGCTTTGGGGTCCCGGGGTCCGCACTGGGCAACAGCCCCAGCCCGGGCAGGGCTCGCTGCTGGTGCCGCTGCCCGGGGCAGGGTCCTGGGGTCCTGGGCGATGGCCGCGGGGAATCGCAGCGGCGGCGGCGGCTCCGAACCGGGCCCGGGCCGGAACCGGAACCGGAACCGGAACCGGAGCCTCGGCACGTGCCCGAGCAGGGACCCCACGGCCCCCACGGGCCCCACGCGCCCGCCACTGCGGGGGGGGAGGGGCGGGGGTCAGTGACAGCCCCTCCCCCACCCTCACCACCTCCCCCACTGCTCCATTCCCGCCCATCCCCACCTTTCACACCTTCCCGCCCCTCCCCCACCTTCACACCTTCCTGCCCCTCCCCCACCTCTCAGTGCTTCCCCTCCCCACCTTCACACCTTCCCCGCCCCTCCCCCACCTTCACACCTTCCTGCCCCTCCCCCACCTTGACACCTTCCTGCCCCTCCCCCACCTCTCAGTGCTTCCCTCCCCCACCTTCACACCTTCCCGCCTCCCCACCTTCACACCTTTCCTGCCCTCCCCCACCTCTCAGTGCTTCCCTCCCCCACCTTCACACCTTTCGCCCGCCTCCCCCCCCTTCACACCTTCCTGCCCCTCCCCCCACCTTCACACCTTCCCGCCCCTCCCCACCTTCACACCTTCCCGCCCCTCCCCCACCTCTCAGTGCTCCCCCTCCCCCACCTTCACACCTTCCTGCCCCTCCCCCACCTCTCAGTGCCCCCTCCCCCACCTTCACACCTCCCGCCCCTCCCCCACCTTTTCCTGCTCCTCTCCCTCCCCTCCCCCCCTAAATCTCCTTCTCCTCATCCCCTCCCCCTGTGTCCCCCCCGTGTCCCCTCCCCCCGTGTCCCTCCCCCGTGTCCCCCCGAGGGTCTCGCCCCTCCCCCCGTGTCCCCCCGTGTCCCCCCGAGGGTCTCGCCCCTCCCCTCCTCGTGTCCCCCCGAGGGTCTCGCCCCTCCCCCCGTGTCCCCGGTGTCCCCTCCCGCCCCTCCCCCTCACCGGGACACACCGCCGCCGCCCCCTGGCACTGTCGCGTCTCGTCGCTGTCGCCGGGCCCGCAGGAGCCCCCGCAGGTGGGGGAGGGGTCAGAGCAGCTGCGGTGGCGCCGTTGGGAGCCCGAGGCGCAGGTGACAGAGCAGGGACCCCACGGGGACCAGCGGCTCCAGGAGCCCGCGGCTGCGGGGACAGCGAGGGGACAGCGGGGGGACAGCGAGGGGACAGCGCGGGGACAGCGAGGGGACAGCCAGGGGACAGCGGGGGGACAGCGGGGGGACATGGGGGACAGTGAGGGGACAGGGATGGGGACACGGGGACAGCGAGGGGACAGCGAGGGGAAAGCGGGGGGACAGCGAGGGGACACGGGGACAGCGGGGGGACAGGGAGGGACAGGGACAGGGATGGGGACAGTGAGGGGACAGCGAGGGACAGCGGGGGACAGGGATGGGGACAGGGATGGGGACAGTGGGGGGACAGTGAGGGGACAGGGACAGGGGGACAGAGAGACAATGAGGGGACAGGGATGGGGACAGGGACAGGGACAGTGAGGGGACAGGGATGGGGGACAGGGACAGCGGGGACAGGGGTGGGGACAGGGGGACAGGGATGGGACGGGAATAGGGACAGTGAGGGGACAGGGATGGGGACAGCAAGGAGGACAGGTGGACAGGGACAGGAACAGGCATGGGGACATGGGGACAGACAGGGGGACAGGCATGGGGCCAGGGGATGGGGACAGGGAGACAGGGACAGTCAGGGGGACAGGGACAGGGACAGGTCACCACCGTGTCCCCGTAGCCACCGTGTCACCCCTGTGTCCCTCCATGTCCCCATAGCCCCCCCCAGTGTCACCCTCGTGTCCCCATGGCCACCCACATTCCCCCTCCCTCATTTGTCCCCATGTCCCCCCTTGTCCCCCTGTCCCTGATGTCCCCCCCATGTCCCCCATCCCCTCCATCCCTCCATGTCCCCCATCTCTCATGTCTCCCCTATGTCCCCATGTCCCCCTGTCCCTCCATGTCCCCCTATGTCCCCATGTCCCCCTGTCCCTGATGTCCCCCCCATGTCCCCCTGTCCCCTGCCTGTCCCCATGTCCCTGATGTCCCCCCCATGTCCCCCTGTCCCCTTCATGTCCCCGTCCCATGTCTCCATGTGCCCCTTGTCCCCCCCATGTCCCCCATGTCCCCTGTCCCTGATGTCCCCTCCATGTCCCCATGTCCCACCAGGGCAGCAGCCCATGTCACAGGCCCTCAGCTGCCGGACAGGGACAGGGGGGACAAGGACAGGGACATGGGGACAGGGACAGGGACAGGGACAGGGACAGGGACAGGGACAGGGACAGGGGGACAGGGACAGAGACAGGGAC
Source organism: Muscicapa striata striata (assembly GCA_030060385.1). Lineage (NCBI taxonomy): Eukaryota > Metazoa > Chordata > Aves > Passeriformes > Muscicapidae > Muscicapa > Muscicapa striata. The sequence continues at coordinate 20,901 of JAREIS010000991.1, forward strand.
AGGGACAGGGGGGGACAGGGATGGGGACAGGGACAGGGACAGAGACAGGGACAGGGACACAGACAGGGACAGGGACAGGGACATGGGGACAGGGACACGGACAGGGACATGGGGACAGGGATAGAGACAGGGACACAGACAGGGACAGGGACGGGGACGGGGACATGGGGACAGGGACAGGGACATGGGGACAGGGACAGAGAAAGGGACAGCGACAGCGACAGAGACAGCGGCGTCACCGGGGTCACCCAGGGTCATCTGGGGTCACCCAGGGGTCACCAGGGGGACACTCAGGGGTCATTGGGGTCACCCAGGGGTCACTTGGGGTCACCCAAGGTCATTCAGTGTCACCCAGAGTGACCAGGGCCACTCAGTGTCACCAGGGGTCATTCGGGTCACCCAGGGGTCACCAGGGTCACTTGGGGCGTGGCTCAGGGGTGTGGCTCAGGGGTGGGGTTTATGTGGGCGTGTCCAGGGGGGGCGTGTCTGACCGGCAGGTGGGGCAGTGCCCCTGTGGGCGGAGCCTATAGCCATGGGCGGGGTTTATGTGGGCGTGGGCTCAGGGGTGGGCGTGGCTCAGGGTGGGCGTGGCTTTTATGTGTGGGCGTGGCTCGGGGGCGGGGCCTGTAACCATGGGCGGGGTTTATGTGGGTGTGGCTCAGGGGCGGGGCCTGCACTGACCGGCAGGCGCGGCAGTGCCCGTGTGGGCGGAGCCTGGAGCCGTGGGCGGGGCTCAGGGGGCGGGGTTTGTGTGGGCGTGGCTCAGGGTGGGCGTGAGTAAGGGTGGGTGTGGCTTATGTGTGGGCGTGGCTCGGGGGGCGGGGCCTGTGCTGACCGGCAGGTGCGGCAGTGCCCCTGTGGGCGTGGCCTGTACCCGTGGGTGTGGCTCAGGGTGGGCGTGGCTCAGGAGGTGGGCGTGGCTAAGGAGGTGGGCGTGGCTAAGGAGGTGGGCGTGGCTCCGGGGCGGGGTTTATGTGGGCGTGGCTCGGGGGGCGGGGCCTGCACTGACCGGCAGGCTCGGCAGTGCCCCTGGGGCGGGGCCTGTAGCCGTGGGCGGGGTTTATGTGGGCGGGGTTTATGGGGGCGGGGCCTGCACTGACCGGCAGGCTTGGCAGTGCCCCTGGGGGCGGGGCCTGTAGCCGTGGGCGGGGTTTGTGGAGGCGGGGCCTGCACTGACCGGCAGGCTCGGCAGTGCCCCTGGGGGCGGGGCCTGTAGCCGTGGGCGGGGTTTATGGGGGCGGGGCCTGCACTGACCGGCAGGAGCGGCAGTGCCCCTGTGGGCGGGGCCTGTAGCCGTGGGCGGGGTTTATGTGGGCGTGGCTCAGGGATGGGCGTGGCTCAGGGGGCGGGGCCTGCACTGACCGGCAGGAGCGGCAGTGCCCCTGGGGGCGGGGCCTGTAGCCGTGGGCGGGGTTTGTGGGGGCGGGGCCTGCACTGACCGGCAGGAGCGGCGGGGCCTGTAGGGGGGCGGGGCCTGCACTGACCGGCAGGCGCGGCAGTGCCCCTGGGGGCGGGGCCTGTAGGGGGCGGGGTTTGTGGGGGCGGGGCCTGCACTGACCGGCAGGCGCGGCAGTGCCCCTGGGGGCGGGGCCTGTAGCCGTGGGCGGGGTTCAGGCAGCAATCGGCCAATGGCAGCGGCTCCTCCCCCAGCGGCTCCGCGCAGGCCCCGCCCCCCTCGGCCTCCTCCAATCGCGCGAAGCACCAGACGGGCGAGTCCGCTGGGGGCGGGGCCGGGCTCACCAGTGCTCCCAGTGCTCCCAGTATCCCCCAGTCCCTCCCAGTATCCCCCAGTCCCTCCCAGTATCTCCCAGTCCCTCCCAGTGCTCCCAGTTCCTCCCAGTGCTCCCAGTTCCTCCCAGTGTCCCCCAGTCCCTCCCAGTGTCCTCCAGTTCCTCCCAGTATCGCCCAGTCACTCCCGTCACCTCCAGTCCCTCCCAGTTCCACTTCCCCCAGTGCTCCCAGTATCCCCCAGTTCACCCCAGTCCCCAGCAGCCTGAGCCCCTCCCCTCCCAGTTCCCCCAGTTCCTCCCAGTTCCTCCCAGTGTCCCCCAGTGACCTTTAAGCCTCCACTTCCCCTCCCTCCACCCAGCTCCCAGTGCTCCCAGTTCCCCCTCCCAGTACCCCCAGTTCCTCACTCCCAGTGCTCCCAGTTCCCCTCGCCCAGTGCTCCCAGTGCTCCCAGTACCCCCATTTCCCCCTCCCAGTGCTCCCAGTGCTCCCAGTGCTCCCAGTTCCCCTCTCCCAGTGCTCCCAGTGCTCCCAGTTCCACTCTCCCAGTGCTCCCAGTGCTCCCAGTGCTCCCAGTTCCCCCTCCCAGTGCTCCCAGTGCTCCCAGTTCCACTCTCCCAGTGCTCCCAGTGCTCCCAGTTCCACTCTCCCAGTGCTCCCAGTGCTCCCAGTACCCCCAGTTCCCCCCTCCCAGTATTCCCAGTACCCCCAGTTCCCCCTCCCAGTGCTCCCAGTGCTCCGAATTCCCCCTCCCAGTGCTCCCAGTGCTCCCAGTTCCCTCTCCCAGTGCTCCCAGTGTTCCCAGTGCTCCCAATTCCCCCTCCCAGTGCTCCCAGTGCTCCCAGTGCTCCCATTCCCCCTCCCAGTGCTCCCAGTGCTCCCAGTCCCCCCTCCCAGTGCTCCCAGTACCCCCAGTCCCCTCTCCCAGTGCTCCCAGTACCCCCAGTCCCCTCTCCCAGTGCCCCCTCCCAGTGCTCCCAGTACCCCCAGTTCCCCCCTCCCAGTACCCCCAGTCCCCTCTCCCAGTGCTCCCAGTGCTCCCAGTACCCTCTCCCATTGCTCCCAGTGCTCCCAGTGCTCCCAGTGCTCCCAGTACCCCCAGTCCCCCTCCCAGTGCTCCCAGTGCTCCCAGTGCTCCCAGTGCTCCCAGTACCGGCGCCGGTGCCGGTTCCGAGCAGCGCCAGCCCCAGCCCGAGCAGCAGCCCCGGGGTCGCCATGGGGGGAAGTGGGGGAGGGGCGGGGGTGGGGGAGGGGCAGGGAAGGTCCCCGGGCCGGCCCCGCCCCCTCCCCCCAACCCCCAAATTCCGCTTTTCTCACGCGTTTGGTCAAAACCCGAAATTCCAACGGAATTGGGGGTGGGGGAGGGGCCGCGCGGGGTGGGGGAGGGGCCTCGGGGTGGGCGTGGCCTTGTAGGAGCCAGAGACCCCCCCAAGGACCCCCAAAATCCTCCCCCCAAAAAAACCCAAAATATCCCAAAAAACCCCAAAATTCTCACCAAAAACTCAAAATCCCCCCAAAAAAACCAAAATATCCCAAAAAACCCCAAAATTCCCCCCAAAAACCCAAAAAAACCAAAATATCCCAAAAACCCCAAAATTCCCCCCGAAAAAAAAACAAATCCCCCCAAAAAAACCAAAATCCCAAAAAAACCCCAAAATTCCCCCCGAAAAAAAAAATCCCCCAAAACCAAAATATCCCAAAATTCCCAAAATTCAAAAACCCAAATCCCCCAAAAAACCCAAAATATCCCAAAAAACCCAAAATTTCCCCAAAAAAAAAATCCCCAAAAAAACCAAAATATCCCAAAACCCAAAAACCCCCGAAAAACCCATAATCCCAAAAACCCAAAATATCCCAAAAAACCCCAAAATTCCCCCCCCCGAAAAAACCCAAATCCCCCAAAAAACCCAAAATATCCCAAAAACCCAAAATTCTCACCAAAAACCCAAATCCCCCCAAAAAAACCAAAATATCCCAAAAAACCCAAAATTCCCCCCCGAAAAAAACCCACAAAATCCAAAAAAAGCCCCAAAATTCCCCCCCAAAAAACCCCCAAAATCTCAAAATCCCAAATTCCCTCCCAAAAATCCCAAATTCCCAAATCCCCCACAAAAAAAAACCCAAAATCCCAAATTCTCTCCCGAAAACCCCAAAATCCCAAATTCCTCCCAAAACCCCAAAATCCAAAATTCCCTCCCAAAAAACCCAAGATCCCAAATTCCTCCAAAATATCCCAAAATCCCAAAAAAACCCCAAAATCCCAAATCCCCCCCAAAAAACCAAAATCCCCAAAATCCCAAAATCCCCAAAAACCCCAAATTTCCGCCCAAAAAAACCCAAATTCCCAAAAATTCCCCAAAATCCCAAATTTCTCCCCAAAAATCCCAAAACCCCAAATCCCCCCAAAAATCCCAAAATCCCAAATTTCTCCCCAAAGAAACCAAAATCCCAAATTCCCTCCTCAAAAATCCCAAATTCCCCCCCAAAAAATCCCCCAATTTTCCCCCACAAAAACCAAAATCCACCCAAAAATCCCCAAATTCCCTCCCAAAAAACCCCAAATCCCCCCCAAAAAAACCCAAAATATCCCAAAAAACCCAAAATTCCCCCCGAAAAAAACCAAAATCCCCCCAAAAAAACCAAAATCCCCAAAATCCCAAAATCCCCCAAAAACCCAAATTTCCCCAAAAACCCAAATTCCCAAAAATCCCCTCAAAAATCCCAAAATCCCAAATTTCTCCCCAAAAAAACCAAAATCCCCAAAATCCCCCCAAAAATCCCAAAATCCCAAATTTCTCCCCAAAGAAACCAAAATCCCAAATTCCCTCCCAAAAATCCCAAATTCCCCCCCAAAAAAAACCCAAATTTTCCCCCCACAAAAACAAAATCCACCCAAAAATCCCCAAATTCCCTCCCAAAAACCCCCAAAAATCCCCAAATTCCCCCCCCCAAAAAACCAAAATCCCAAAAAATCCCCAAAATCCCAAATTCCCCCCCAAAAAAACCCCAAATTTTCCCCACAAAAAACCAAAATCCACCCAAAAATCCCCAAATTCCCCCCCCAAAAAACCAAAATCCCAAAAAATCCCAAAAATCCCAAAATCCCCCCCAAAAAAAACCCCAAAATCCGAATTGAAGCAGAACAAGTTTTATTTTTTTTTGGGGGTGGGGAGGGAGCAGCGCTAGGACCCCCGGGGGGTGATAAAAATTCCAATAAAATAAAAAAAAAAATTTGGGAAAAGGGGGAGGGGTGGAAATTTTTGGGGGCGGGGGTCCCCAAAATTTTGGGGAAAGGGGGAGGGGGGAAATGTGAGGGGGGGAGGGGCAGTGGCGGGGGGGGGGGCGTGAGGGGGGTGGGGGGGGTCAAAGACCCCCCAAAAAAGGGGGGGAGGGGGACCCCAAATTTGGGGGTCCCAAAATGGGGGGAGGATCCCTAAAATTTTGGAAGGGGAGGGGGATCCCCAAATTTGGGGGAGTGACGTCATTGCCCAAATTTGGGGGGGGGGAAACCCCAAATTTTTTTGGGGAGATTTTTCCTTAAATTTTGGGGGGAAGGGGGGGGGAGAGTCCCCAAATTTTTTTTAGGAGCTTCCCCAAACTCTGGAAATGGCCCCAAATTTCTCAAAATGTCCCCAAATTTTTTTGGGGGTGTCCCTAAATTTTTTTGGACACCCCCAAAATTTTGTCAACTTTTGCCCATTTTTGGGGACTTTTCCCCATTTTTAGGAATTTTTTACCCTTTTAAAAAATTTTTTTTTGTTGTTGTTCTTTTACCTTTTTTTTTTTTTTTTTTGAGATTTTTTTTTCACAACTTTTCCCCATTTTTGGGGATTTTTTTGGGGACTTTTCCCCATTTTTAGGAATTTTTTACCCTTTTTAATTTTTTTTTTTGAGATTTTTTTCACAACTTTTCCCCATTTTTAGGAACTTTTTACCCTTTTTTAAATTTTTTTTTTGTTGTTCTTTTACTTTTTTTTTTTTTTTTTTTTTTGAGATTTTTTTCCACAACTTTTCCCCATTTTTGGGGATTTTTTTGGGACTTTTCCCCATTTTTAGGAATTTTTTACCCTTTTTAATTTTTTTTTTGAGACTTTTTTCACAACTTTTCCCCATTTTTGAATTTTTTGGAATTTTTGCCCAATTCAGGGAATTTTTTGGGAACTTTCTGGGGTGATTTTTGGGGTGATTTTGGGGATGATTTTGGGATGATTTTGGGGTGATTTTGGGGATGATTTTGGGGTGATTTTGGGATGATTTTGGGATGATTTTGGGATGATTTTGGGGAGATTTTGGGGTGATTTTTGGGGGATTTTGGGGGGTGATTTTGTGGTGATTTCTGTTTTTTTGGGGATTATTTTTGGGATGATTTTGGGTGATTTTGGGGTGATTTTTGGTTGATTTTGGGATGATTTTGGGGTGATTTTGGGGAGATCTTGGGGTGATTTTTGGGGTGATTTCTGGTGATTTTTTCTGACCATTTTTGGGGACTTTTCAAGACTTTCCTCAATTTTTTTGGGTAATTTTTAATAACTTTTCCTCATTTTCTCAGTAACTTTTCCTCATTTTTCCCCCATTTTTCAGGACTCTCCCCATTTTTGGGACTGGTATTCCTGGGATATTTTTGGGATATTTTTGGGATATTTTTGGGATATTTCTGGGATATTTTTGGGGGTATTTTTGAGCTATTTTTGAGCTGTTTTGGGGATATTTTTGGGCTGTTTTGGGGGTATTTTGGGACATTTTTTTGGATATTTTGGGATATTTTTGGGGTATTTTTGGATATTTTTGGGCTATTTTTGGGATATTTTTGGGGTATTTGGAGATATTTTTGGGATATTTTGGGGCTATTTTTGGGGGTATTTCTGGGGTATTTCTGGGCTGTTTTTGAGCTATTTTTGGGATGTTTTGGGGCTATTTTTGGGGGTATTTTTTGGCTATTTTTGGGATATTTTTGGGATATTTCTGGGCCGTTTTTGGGCTATTTTTGGGATATTTCTGGGCCGTTTTTGAGCTATTTTTGGGCTATTTTTGGGCTGTTTTGGCTGTTTTTGAGCCCCTCAGGGCACAGTGACTTCGGACAATTTTTGGGAATTTTTCCCCCCATTTTTTCAGGACTCTTCCCCCCCCCCAGCTGATATTCCTGGGCTATTTTTGGGGATATTATGGGATGTTTTGGGGCCCCTCAGGGCACGGTGACCCTGAAGGGGCCGTTGAACAATTTTTGGGAATTTTTTCCCATTTTTCAGAACTTTTCCCCATTTTTGGGGCAACATTTTCCCATTTTTTGGTTCAAACTTTTTCCCATTTTTAGAAACTTTTCCTCATTTTCTTAGTAACTTTTCCCCCATTTTTGGGGACTTTGAGGAACTTTCCTCCATTTTTTTTTTTTGGGGGTAATTTTCCCATTTTTCAGTAACTTTTTTACCATTTTTGGGGATTTTTGAGGAACTTTCCCCCCATTTTTTGGTGACTCTGATATTCCTGGGTTATTTTGGGGATATTATGGGATGTTTTGGGGCCCCCTCAGGGCACAGTGACTTTGGACAATTTTTGGGAATTTTTCCCCCCATTTTTTCAGGACTCTTCCCCCAGCTGATATTCCTGGGTTATTTTGGGGATATTATGGGATGTTTTGGGGCTCCCTCAGGGCACAGTGACCCTGAAGGGGGAGTTGGGCACGTGCTGCTCCCCCCATTTCACCACCAGCAGATACTCCCCACGCTCCCTCAGCAGGTAGCCCACGTTGTACAGTTGGTTGCCCAAATGCTTCACCACAATCTCCTCACAGGGATTTCGGGGGCCCTGCACCCCCACCAGCAGCATGTTGGTACCTGGAGAAAAAAAAAATGGAATATTTAGATTTTTTTGGGATTTTTTTGGGAATTTTTGAGGGTTTTTTGGGGGATTTTTTGTGTTTTTTTAGGCATTTTTTTGATTTTTTAGTGATTTTTTTACAATATTTTTTAAAATATTTTTTAAAATTTTCTTGGAATTTTCTCGACTTTTTATTCTTCTTTTTCAGTTTTTTTCTATTCTTTTAATTTTTAAATTTTTGGGGATTTTTTTTTTTTAATTTTTAGGATTATTTAGGAATTTTTGGGGTTTTTTTGCATTTTTTTGGTGATTTTTTATGAGGTTTTTTTTAATTTTTATTTTTCTTGACATTTTATTTTTTTATTTTTTAGTATTTTACTAGGTTTTTAATTTTTGGAGGTGGTTTGGGGTTTTTGGGAATTTTTAAGGAATTTTTTTTTGTGATTTTTTACTATTTTTTTTAATTTTATGGCGTTTTTTAAAATTTTATTTTTCTTGACTTTTTATTTTTATTTTTTAGGTTTTTTTTTTTTTTCTAGTTTTTTAATCTTTTGGGATTCTTTTGGGCTGTTTCTGGGATTATTTTGGGCTGTTTCTGGGATTATTTTGGGATGTTTTTGGGATTATTTTGGGCTGGTTTTTGAATTATTTTGGGATTTTTTGGGATTACTTTGGGATGTTTTTGGGATTATTTTGGGCTGGTTTTTGGGACTATTTTGGGATGTTTTTGGGATTATTTTGGGCTGGTTTTGGGATTATTTTGGGCTGTTTCTTGGATTATTTCGGGTTGTTTTTGGGATGATTTTGGGCTGTTTCTGGGATTATTTTGGGATGGTTTTGGGATTATTTTGGGCTGTTTCTGGGATTCTTTTGGGATGATTTTGGGCTGTTTCTGGGATTCTTTTGGGATGATTTTGGGCTGTTTCTGGGATTATTTTGGGCTGTTTCTGGGATTATTTTGGGATGATTTTGGGCTGTTTCTGGGATGATTTTGGGATGATTTTGGGCTGTTTCTGGGATGATTCTGGGCTGTTTCTGGGATGATTCTGGGCTGTTTCTGGGATGATTTTGGGATTATTTTGGGCTGTTTCTGGGATTATTTTAGGCTGTTTCTGGGATTATTTTGGGATTACTTTGGGCTGTTTCTGGGATGATTCTGAGCTGTTTCTGGGATGATTTTGGGATGATTTTGGGCTGTTTCTGGGATTATTTTGGGATGATTTTGGGCTGTTTCTGGGATGATTTTGGGATTATTTTGGGATGTTTCTGGGATTATTTTGGGATGATTTTGGGCTGTTTCTGGGATGATTCTGGGCTGGATTTTGGCTCCCCCAGCCCCCACTCACCGGCCTTGCTGCAGTCCACAGTGAAGGAGTTTTTCTGGCCCACGAAGCCTTTGCTGAGCCCCAAACCTTGGCCACCACCTTGGGGCGTCGGAGAATTTGGGGGGGTGAACCCCAAAATAGCAGGGGTGGAACCCCAAAATAATCAGGGGTGGAACCTCAAAATAGCAGGGGTTGGAACCCTGAAATTGGGGGGGTGGAACCCCAAAATTGGAGGGGTGGAAACTCAAAATTGGGGGGTGGAACCCCAAAGTATCAGGGGTTGGAAGCCCAAAATTGGGGGGTGGAAACTCAAAATTGGAGGGGTGGGACCCCAAAATATCAGGAGTTGGATACCCAAAATTGGGGGGTGGAAACCCAAAATAATCAGGGGGTGGAACCCCAAAATTGGGGGGGTGGAACCCCAAAATAGCAGAGGTTGGAAGCCCAAAATTGGGGGTTGGAAACTCAAAACTAGGGGGTGGAACCCCAAAGTAATCAGGGGGTGGAAACCCAAAATTGGGGGGTGGAACCCCAAAATATCAGGGGGTGGGACCCTAAAATTGGAGGGGTTGGAACCCCAAAATAATCAGGGGGTGGAACCCTAAAATTGGGGGGGGGACACCCCAAATATCAGGGGTTGGAACCCCAAAATAATCAGGGGTTGGATACCCAAAACTGGGGGGTGGAAACTCAAAATTGAGGGGTGGAACCCCAAAATAATCAGGGGGTGGATACCCAAAATTGGGGGGGAACCCCAAAATAGCAGGAGTTGGAACCCCAAAATTGGAGGGGTTCCCCCCCAAACCCCCCAAAATGCCCCCCAAATCCCTCTTTAAACCCCCCAAACCCCCAAAAATCCCCTCTCAAACCCCTGAATTTCCCCCCCCAAATCCCCAAAATCCCCCAAATCCCTCTTTAAACCCCCAAACCCTTGAATTTCCCCCCAAAACCCCCTTTAAACCCCCAACCCCTCCTCAATCCCCCCCAAAAATCCCCTCTCAAACCCCTGAATTTCCCCCCCAAAATCCCCCCCAAATCCCTGAATTTCCCCCCAAAACCCCCAAACCTCCCAATTTCTCCCCCAAAATCCCCCCAAATCCCCAAAACCTCCCAAATCCCCAAATCCCCCGAAATCCCCTTTAAACCCCCCAAACCCCCCAAAAATCCCCCCTTTAACCCCTTCCCCTTCCCCCCAACCTCTCACCTGTGATCTTGGCCTTGAAGGGGCTCCCCACGATGTGGTGGGGCCCCCCGAATTTGATGGTGATGAGGTAACTGCCGGGGGCCATGGGGGTGTAGCTGACCCGGAAACCCTCGGGGCACTCGTGGCACTCCATGGTCACCTTGGAGGGACCCTCGATGGTCACGGCCAGAGCGCCCGGGCCCGCCTTGGACGTGTTCACCACGAACTCGGCCGGGGAGCCTGGGGGGGGACACGCCCAAATTGGGGTTTGGGGGGGTCCCCAAAATCCACTGAGAACCCCCAAATTCCATGGAGGGGTTTGAACCCTAAATTCCATCGAGGTTTTCAGGCCAGGCCCCGCCTGGACGTGTTCACTACGAACTCGGCCGGGAGCCTGGGGGACATGCCCAAATTTGGGTTTGGGGGTCCCAAAATCCACTGAGAACCCCAAAT
>JAREIS010000992.1:0-29961 GCA_030060385.1 Muscicapa striata striata
CCCCTATGACCCTATGGGCCCTATGGCCCTTGACCCCATGATCCCTATGACCCTATAGACCCTATAGATCCTATAGATCCCTATAGATCTATAGACACCTATAGAACCCCTATGACCCTATGAGCCCTGAGCCCTATGGGTCCCTATGAGCCCTATAGCCCTATAGAGTCCCTATAGACCCTATAGACCCTAGGTCTATGGACCCCTATAGATCCCTATAGATCCCTATGAGCCCTGAAGCCCTATAGAACCCTATGAGCCCTATGAGCCCTATGGGCCCTATGAGCCCTATAGGTCCCTGAGCCCCCATAGACCCTATAGGCAACTCTAGTCCCTATGAGCCCTGAGCCCTATGAGCCTATGAGCCCCATGAGGCCTGAGCCTATGAGCCCTATAGACCCCCATGGAGCCCTATAGACAACTATAGAACCCTATGACCCTATAGATCCCCTATAGACCCCATAGACTATAGACCCCCATAGACCCTATGGGCCCTATAGAACCTATAGAACCCTATGGGCCTGGAGCCCTATAGACCCTCTAGTCCCTAGATCCCTATAGACCCCCATAGACGCCATAGACCCCCATAGACCCCCATGGGCCCTATGAGCCCTAGGGCCCTATGGAGCCCTATAGAGGCCCTATAGAACCCTATGGGCCCTATAGATCCCCACAGACCCTGGGCCCTATAGGCCTATAGATCCTATAGACCCTGGGAGCCTAGAACCCTATGAGCCCTATAGATCCCCACAGACCCTATGGAGCCCCTAGAACCCTGGATCCCTATAGTCCCCTAGCCCCACAGACCCTATGAGTCTGCTATAGACCCCCATAGACCCCTATAGACCCTATGGAGGCCCCTATAGACCCCACAGACCCTATAGATCTAGGTCCTATAGAACCCTATAGGCCCTGGAGCCCCCACAGACCCCTCCAGGCCCCTATAGATCCCCTATAGATCCCCTATAGACCCCTATAGAACCCCATAGATCTGCTATAGACCCCCATAGACCCCTATAGAACCCTATAGAACCCTATATACCCCCTATAGACCCCCACAGACCCCTCCAGGCCCCTATAGATCCCCTATAGGGCCCCTCCCAGCGCGGGGGGCGGCGCCGATGGCAGCGCGGTGACGTCAGAGGGGGGCGGGGCCGGGCCGGGCCCGTCAAGGTCGGGGCTGGAAAGAGCGGGGGGAGCCTATAGGGGATCTATAGGGGATCTATAGGGGATCTATAGGGGATCTATAGGGGATCTATAGGGGATCTGTAGGGGATCTATAGGGGATCTATAGGGGATCTATAGGGGATCTGTAGGGGATCTATAGGGGATCTATAGGGGATCCATAGGGGATCCATAGGGGATCCGATCCACAGGGGCCGGCAGCAGGTACGGGGCTGCTGTGGGGGAGGGAAAGCAGGTTTCTATAGGGGATCTATAGGGGATCTATAGGGGATCTATAGGGGATCTATAGGGGATCCGATCCATAGGGGATCCACAGGGGCCGGCAGCAGGTACGGGGGGAGCTGTGGGGGAGGGGGGCGGGTTTCTATAGGGGATCTATAGGGGACCGGGGGGTTCTATAGGGCACTGGGGGTTCTATAGGGGATCTGTAGGGGATCTATAGGGGATCCATAGGGGATCCATAGGGGATTGGGGGGGTTCTATAGGGGACAGGACCCTGTAGACGGTGGGGGAGGGGGGTTCTATAGGGGATTGGGGGGGTTCTATAGGGGATCTATAGGGGATCTATAGGGGATCATAGGGGATCCATAGGGGATCCATAGGGGATCTATAGGGGTTCTATAGGGGCTCTATAGGGGAATCTATAGGGGATCCATAGGGGATCTATCGGGGATCTATAGGGGATCTATAGGGGAATCTATAGGGGATTGGGGGTTCTATAGGGCATTGGGTAATCTATAGGGGATCCATAGGGGATCTATAGGGGGATCTATAGGGGACAGACCCTATAGAGGGTGGGGGAGGGGCTCTATAGGGGATTGGGGGGTTCTAGGGGGGGGGAGGGGCTCTACAGGGGAAATGGGGGGGGGGAGGGGCAGCCAGGGGGGGTCACTATGGGGGGAGTGACCAGAGCGGGGGAGGGGCGGGGCCAGTGTCCATCTGTCCACTCCAGTGTCCATCTGTCCACCCCAGTGTCCATCTGTCCACCCCAGTGTCCATCCCAGTGTCCACTCCCATTGTCCACTCCCCACCCCAGTGTCCTCTCTCAGTGTCCACTCCCAGTGTCCAGTCCCAGTGTCCACTCCCAGACCCCATCCCAGTGTCCACTCTTAGTGTCCAGTGTCCACTCCCAGTGTCCATTTCTCATTCCAGGGGTCCAGTGTCCACCCCACTGTCCACTCCCAGTGTCCATCCCAGTGTCCATCCCAGTGTCCACTTCAGTGTGCAGTGTCCACCCAGTGTCCATTGTCCACTCCCAATGTCCTGAGTCCACCCAGTGTCCAGTGTCCATCCCAGTGTCCATCCCACTGTCCACTCCAGGTGCCCACTCCCATTGTCCACTCCCCACCCAGTGTCCACAGCTCATCCCAGCGTCCATCCCAGTGTCCAGTGTCCAGTTCCAGTGTCCAGCCCCAGTGTCCATCCCAGCGTCCACCCCAGTGTCCATCCCTGTGTCCACTCCCAGACCGCATCCCAGTGTCCACTCCCAGACCCCATGTCAGTGTCCACTCTTAAGTGTCCAGTGTCCACTCTCAGTGTCCATTTCTCATTCCAGGGGTCCAGTGTCCACTCCCAGTGTCCACTTCAGTGTCCAGTGTCCACCCCAGTGTCCATCCCAGTGTCCAGAGCCCATCCCAGTGTCCATCCCAGTGTCCACTCCCATTGTCCATCCCAGAGTCCACCCCAGTGTCCACTCCAGGTGTCCATTTCTCATTCCAGGGGTCCAGTGTCCACCCCAGTGTCCAGAGCCCATCCACTGTCCACTCCCATTGTCCACCCTAGTTTCCACCCCAGTGTCCATCCCAGTGTCCATCCCAGTGTCCACTCGCATTGTCCACCCCAGTGTCCACTCCCAGCGTCCATCCCAGTGTCCAGTGTCCACCCCAGTGTCCACTCCACCGTCCACCCCAGTGTCCATCCCAGTGTCCACTCCCATTGTCCAGAGCCCATCCCAGTGTCCATCCCAGTGTCCACTCCACCATCTACCCCATTGTCCACCCCAGTGTCCATCCCAGTGTCCACTCCAGGTGTCCATTTCTCATTCCAGGGGTCCAGTGTCCACTCCCAGTGTCCACTTCAGTGTCCAGACCCACCCCAGTGTCCACTTCAGTGTCCAGACCCACCCCAGTGTCCACTCCCATTGTCCACTCCCACTGTCCACTCCCATTGTCCACCCCAGTGTCCCTCCCATTGTCCACTCCCACTGTCCACTCCACTGTCCCCCGCCATGTCGGCGCTGGACATTGTCCGAGCGGGTGGCCGGAGCCTGGATCGCCGCCTGGACTCGGTGCCGGCCGAGGCGCTGCTGGCCGGCCTGAGGCGGCGGGGCCGTGTCCGAGCCCGAGGTGGCGCGCTCGGACCTCCGGCCAGCGCGGGCTGGGCCGCGGCGACTCCGCGCTCTGGCCGTGGCCAGAGGGGACCGGACGTGCCGGGCGCTGCTGACCGTCCTGGAGGGGCTGGAGGGGCCGCCCCGGCCGGGGCCCTTCGGTGAGTGACCGCTGCACTGTCCGGCCGCGGCCTGGGGGCGGGTGGTCACTCCAGTGGTCACTCCAGTGGTCACTCCTGTGGTCATTTGGGGCAGTTTTTTTTCCCATTTTTCCCGGATTTTTTGGCCTCTTTTTCAGTGAGTGACCACTCCAATGTCCGGCCGTGGCCTGGAGAGGCCTCAGGGTCAGTGGTCACTCCAGTGGTCACTCCTGTGGTCACTCCAGTGGTCACTCATGGTCATTTTTGGCTGTTTTTTCCATGTCCCACAATTTTTACGACCCTCATTTTAGTGAGTGACCACTCCAATGTCTGGCCATGACCTGGAGCGGTCAGTGGTCACTCCAGTGGTCACTCCAGTGGTCACCCCAGTGGTCACTCCAGTGGTCACTCCTGTGGTCACTCCTGTGGTCATTCCTGGTCATTTTTAGGTTATTTTCCCCATTTTTCCCAGATTTTTCTGACCAGTCCTTCAATGACTGACCACTCCAATGTCCGGCCATGACCGGGAGTGGCCAGTGGTCACTCCAGTGGTCACTCCAGTGGTCACCCCAGTGGTCACTCATGGCCATTTTTGGGTTGTTTTCCCATTTCCCACAATTTTTACGACCCTCATTTTAGTGAGTGACCACTCCAATGTCCGGCCATGACTGGATGGTCACTCCAGTGGTCACTCCCGTGGTCACTCCCGTGGTCACCCCAATGGTCACTCCAGGTAATTTTTGGGTTATTTTCCCCATTTCCCCAAATTTTTTTGACCCCTGCTTTAGTGAGTGACCACTCCAATGTCCGGCCATGACCTGGAGCGGTCAGTGGTCACTCCAGTGGTCACTCCAGTGGTCACCTCAATGGTCACTCCTGGTCATTTTTGGGTTATTTTTTTGCATTTTTCACAGATTTTTCTGACCAGTCCTTTAGAGAGTGACCACTCCAATGTCCGGCCATGACCTAGAGTGGTCAGTGGTCACTCCAGTGGTCACTCCAGTGGTCACCTCAATGGTCACTCCTGGTCATTTTTGGGTTATTTTCCCTATTTTCCCCAGATTTTTCTGACCAGTCCTTCAATGAGTGACCACTCCAATGTCCAGCCATGACCTGGGACAATCAATGGTCACTCCAGTGGTCACTCCAGTGGTCACTCCAATGGTCACTCCTGTGGTCACTCCAGTGGTCACTCCTGGTCATTTTTGGGTTATTTTCCCCATTTCCCCAAATTTTTTTGACCCCTCCTTCAATGAGTGACCACTCCAATGTCCGGCCATGACCTGGAGCGCTCAGTGGTCACTCCAGTGGTCACTCCAGTGGTCACCCCAATGGTCACTCCAGTGGTCATTTTTGGGTTATTTTCCCCATTTCCCCAAATTTTTTTGACCCCTCCTTCAGTGAGTGACCACTCCAATGTCCAGCCATGACCTGGGGCAATCAATGGTCACTCCAGTGGTCACTCCAGTGGTCACTCCAGTGGTCACTCCTGTGGTCATTCCTGGTCATTTTTAGGTTATTTTCCCCATTTTTCCCAGATTTTTCTGACCAGTCCTTTAGAGAGTCACCACTCCAATGTCCGGCCATGACCGGGAGTGGCCAGTGGTCACTCCAGTGGTCACTCCCGTGGTCACCCCAATGGTCACTCCTGGTCATTTTTGGGTTATTTTCCCCATTTTCCCCAATTTTTTGGACTCCTCCTTCAATGAGTGACCACTCCAATGTCCGGCCATGACCTGGAGCGGTCAGTGGTCACTCCAGTGGTCACTCCAGTGGTCACTCCCGTGGTCACCCCAATGGTCACTCCTGGTCATTTTAAGGTTATTTTCCCCATTTCCCCAATTTTTTTGACCCCTCCTTCAATGAGTGACCACTCCAATGTCCGGCCATGACCTGGAGCGGTCAGTGGTCACTCAAGTGGTCACTCCAGTGGTCACCCCAATGGTCACTCCTGGTCATTTTTAGGTTATTTTTTTGCATTTTTCCCAGATTTTTCTGACCAGTCCTTTAGAGAGTGACCACTCCAATGTCCGGCCATGACCGGGAGTGGCCAGTGGTCACTCCAGTGGTCACCCCAGTGGTCTCTCCTGTGGTCACTCCAGTGGTCACTCCTGGTCATTTTTAGGTTATTTTTTTGCATTTTTCACAGATTTTTCTGACCAGTCTTTTAGAGAGTGACCACTCCAATGTCCGGCCATGACCTGGAGCGGTCAGTGGTCACTCCAGTGGTCACTCCAGTGGTCACTCCTGTGGTCACCCCAATGGTCACTCCTGGTCATTTTAGGGTTATTTTCCCCATTTCCCCAAATTTTTTTGACCCCTCCTTCAATGAGTGACCACTCCAATGTCCGGCCATGACCTGGAGCGGTCAGTGGTCACTCCAGTGGTCACTCAAGTGGTCACCCCAGTGGTCACTCCAGTGGTCACTCCTGTGGTCACTCCAGTGGTCACTCATGGTCATTATCGGGTGTTTTTCCCATTTCCCACAATTTTTACAACCCTCATTTCAGTGAGTGACCACTCCAATGTCCAGCCATGACCTGGAGCGGTCAGTGGTCACCCCAGTGGTCACTCCAGTGGTCACTCCCCCAGATTTCTACGACCCCCAGCGCGACGCCGCCCCCGCTCACCGCTCGGACTGTCCGTGCTGCCGGCCGGAGCCCGAGTGGACGCGGCCGGGCCGAGTGGACGCGGCCGGAGCCCGAGTGGACGCGGCCGGAGGAGGAAGAGGAGGAGGAGGGAGCGGCCGGAATTGGGGATGAAGGCCCCGAGGAAGAGGAGGGGGAGCCCAAAATGGGGGATGAAGGCCCCGAGGATGAGGAAGGAGAGGCCAAAAATGGGGATGAAGGCCCCGAGGATGATGATGAGGATGGAGGAGGGGGAGGGGATGAAGGCCCCGATGAGGATGATGATGGAGGGGGATGAAGGCCCGATGAGGATGATGGGGGGAGGGGATGAAGGCCCTGATGATGATGATGATGGAGAGGGGGGAGGGGATGAAGGCCCCGATGAGGATGATGATGGAGGGGGGGATGAAGGCCCCGATGATGATGATGGAGGGGGAGGGGATGAAGATTAAAGGGGGGGGGGGATGAGGAGGAGGAGGAAGAGGAAGGTGGGGAGGAAGATGATGGTGATGAGGGTGATGAAGATGAGGAAGAATTTTGGGCCGAAAAAAGCCCAAAATGGATTTTTTTGACCCTGAGGTTGATGATGATGAAGATGATGAAGATGATGAAGATGAAAATTTTCGGTCAGAAAAAGCCCGAAATGGATTTTTTTAGACCATGACTATGATGAAGATGATGATGATGATGAAGAAGAATTTTGGGTGAAAAAAAGCCCAAAATGGGACTTTGGGTCGCCATGATGATGACGAGGATGATGATGATGAAGATGAAGATGAAGAATTTTGGGTTGAAAAAAGCCCAAAATGGATTTTTTGGACAATATTGATGATGATGATGAAGATGAAGAAGAATTTTGGGTCAAAAAAAGCCCAAAACGGAATTTTTTGACCCTGATGATGAGGATGATGAGGAGGATGAAGATGAAAATTTTGGGTCAATAAAAGCCGAAAATTGACTTTTTTGACCCTGAGGATGATGATGGTGATGAAGATGAAGAAGAATTTTGGGTGAAAAAAAGCCCAAAATGGGACTTTGGGTCCCCATGATGATGATGATGAAGATGAAGACGAAGATGATGAAGATGAAGAATTTCAGGTCAAAAAAAGCCCAAAACGGATTTTTTACACCCTGATGATGATGATGAGGATGATGAGGAGGATGAAGATGAAGAATTTTGAGTCAAAAAAAGCCCAAAATGGATTTTTTTGGACCATATTGATGATGATGATGGCGATGAAGATGAAGAAGAATTTTGGGTCAAAAAAAGTAAAAAATGGGATTTTGGATCCCCATGATGATGATGATGATGATGATGAAGATGATGAAGATGAAGAATTTTAGGTCAAAAAAACCCAAAATGGATTTTTTTGACCCTGAGGATGATGATGGTGATGAAGACGATGAAGAATTTTGGGTCAAAAAAAGCCCAAAATGGATTTTTTTTTACCATGATGATGATGATGAAGATGAAGATGAAGATGAAGATGAAGAATTTTGGGCCGAAAAAAGCCCAAAATGGATTTTTTGGACCCTGATGATGATGATGAAGATGAAGATGATAAAGGAGGATGAAGATGAAGAATTTTGGGTGAAAAAACCCCAAAATGGGACTTTGGGTCTCCATGATGATGAAGATGAAGATGATGATGAAGATGATGAAGAATTTTGGGTCGAAAAAACCCCAAAACGGGTCCTTGCCCCCCCCCCCCTCCCCCACCCTGAGCCTTCCTCCCCTCCCCCTTGCCCCTCCCCCAATAAAGCCCCTCCCCCAATAAAGCCCCGCCCCAATAAAGCCCCGCCCCCAATAAAGCCCCGCCCCCAATGTCCAGTTTTGGTCAATCCTTGACGCCCAACGATGACCCAAACCCAACTTTGGAAGGTTCCAATGACATCAAAACCCAACTTTGGAGATTCTTCTTGACCTCAATGACCCAAACCCAACTTTGGAAGGTTCTCCATGACCCCAATGACCCAAACCCAACTTTGGAAGGTTCTCCATGGTTTTAATGACCCAAACCCAACTTTGGAAGGTTCTCCATGACCCCATTGACCAAACCCAACTTTGGAAGGTTCCCCATGACCTCAATGACCAAAACCCAACTTTTGGACATTCTCCTCGGTTCCGATGACCCAAACCCAACTTTGGAAGGTTCCCCATGACCCCATTGACCAAACCCAACTTTGGAAGGTTCTCCATGGTTTTAACGACCAAAAACCCAAATTTTGAGCGTTCAATGACCTCAAACCCAACTTTGGAAGGTTCTTCATGACCTCAATGACCCAAACCCAACTTTTGACCATTCCACATGACCCCATTGACCCAAACCCAACTTTGGAAGGTTCCCCATGACCCCATTGACCAAAACCCCAAATTTTGAGTGTTCAATGACCTTAAAACCCAACTTTTGACCATTCCCCATGACCCCATTGACCAAAACCCAACTTTTGGACATTCTCCTTGGTTCTGATGACCAAACCCAACTTTGGAAGGTTCTCCATGACCTCAATGACCAAAAACCCAAATTTTGAGCGTTCAACAACCTCAAACCCCAACTTTGGAACGTTCTCCATGACCCCATTGACCAAACCCAACGTTGGAAGGTTCTCCATGGTTTTAATGACCAAAACCCAACTTTGGAAGGTTCTCCATGATTTTAATGACCAAACCCCAACTTTGGAAGGTTCTCCATGACCTCAATGACCAAAACCCCAAATTTTGAGTGTCCAACGACCTCAAACCCCAACTTTGGCAGGTTCTCCATGGTTTTAATGACCTCAAAACCCCAAAATTTTGAGCGTCCAACGACCTCCAACCCCAACTTTGGAAGGTTCTCCACGATTCAAAGTCCCAACTTTGGAGCGTTCTCTTGGGTTCCCACGACCCAACCCCAAACTCTCAGGGCCGGCCGTGACCCCGATGACCACTGTCCACCCCCGCTGACCACTGTCCACCCCCGCTGACCACTGTCCAGCACGGGGGGGGTGTCCAGGCCCCGCCCTAGATGCGGAAGCTCTCGGCTTTGCCGTCGATGTGCCGGAGGCGCAGGTAGACGTCGGTGCCGACGCCCTGCAGCGATTGGAGCACCAGGGACCCCCCCAGGTACTCGGCGTAGGCGCGGGAGGTCGGCAGCCCGAAGCCGAACCTGGGGGAGAGAGAAATGCCAAAAATGGCCGGGGGTGTCACCAAAAATATCCCAAAAATATCCCAAAAATTGCCGGGTGTGTCACCAAAAAGATCTCAAAAAATATCCCAAAAATATCCCAAAAATATCCTCAAAATCTCTGAGTGTGTCACCAAAAATATCCCAAAAATATCCCAAAAATATCCCAAAAATATCCCTAAAATATCCCCAAAAATATCCCAAAAATTGCTGGGTGTGTCCCCAAAAATATCCCAAAAATATCCCAAAAATTGCCAAATGTGTCCCCAAAAATATCCCAAAAATTGCTGGGTGTGTCCCCAAAAATATCCCCAAAAATATCCCAAAAATCTCTGGGTGTGTCCCCAAAAATATCCCAAAAATATCCCAAAAATTTCTGGGTGTGTCCCCAAAAATATCCCAAAAATATCCTAAAAATTGCTGGGTGTGTCACCAAAAATATCCCAAAAATATCCCAAAATATTCCAAAAATCGCCGGGTACGTTCCAAAAAATATCCCAAAAATATCCCAAAAATTGCTGGGTGTGTCCCCAAAAATATCCCAAAAATATCCCAAAAATTGCCAAATGTGTCCCCAAAAATATCCCAGAAATCGCTGGGTGTGTCCCCAAAAATATCCCAAAAATCTCGGGGTGTGTCCCCAAAAATATCCCAAAAACCGCTGAGTGTGTCACCAAAAATATCCCAAAAATATCCCAAAAATTGGCCGGTTTGTCCCCAAAAATATCCCAAAAATTGCTGGGTGTGTCCCCAAAAATATCCCCAAAAATATTCCAAAAATTGCTGGGTGTGTCCCCAAAAATATCCCAAAAATATCCCCAAAAATATCCCCAAAAATATCCCAAAAATATCCCAAAAATTGCCAAATGTGTCCCCAAAAATATCCCAAAAATCTCTGGGTGTGTCCCCAAAAAGATCCCAAAAAATATCCCAAAAATCTCGGAGTGTGTCACCAAAAATATCTCAAAAATATCCCAAAAATATCCCTAAAATATCCCAAAAATTGCTGGGTGTGTCCCCAAAAATATCCCAAAAATCGCCGGGTGCGTCACCAAAAATATCCCAAAAATATCCCAAAAATTGCCAAATGTGTCCCCAAAAATATCCCAAAAATCGCCGGGTGCGCCCCCAAAAATATCCCAAAAATATCCCAAAAATTGCCAAATGTGTCACCAAAAATATCCCAAAAATTGCTGGGTGTGTCCCCAAAAATATCCCAAAAATTGCCGGGTGTGTTCCCAAAAATATCCTAAAAATATCCCAAAAATATCCCAAAAATTGCTGGGTGTGTCCCCAAAAATATCCCAAAAATATCCCAAAAATATCCCAAAAATATCCCAAAAATCGCTGGGTGTGTCCCCAAAAATATCCCAAAAAATATCCCAAAAATATCCCAAAAATATCCCAAAAATTGCCAAATGTGTCACCAAAAATATCCCCAAAAATATCCCAAAAATTGCTGAGTGTGTCCCCAAAAAAATCCCAAAAATCGCTGGGTGTGTCCCCAAAAAATATCCCAAAAAAATCCCAAAAAATATCCCAAAAAAACCCCAAAAATATCCCAAAAATATCCCAAAAATTTCTGGGTGTGTCCCCAAAAATATCCCAAAATTTTCATCAAATGACCCAAAATCCCTAAAAATCCTCAAGTTGGGGACTGTCCCAAATTTTTGGGGACTGTCCCAAAAATTTTCAGGGACTGTCCCCAAATTTTTTTGGGGTGTCCCCAAATTTTGGGGGGGTCTCAGGGGTGCCCTCAAAGCCCCCAAAATCCCCCCAAAATTCCCCAAAATTCCCTCTTTAGACCCCCCTGGAGACCCCAAATCCCCTCAAAGCTCCCCAAAAACTCAACCCTGGTGATGTCCCAAATTTTTTTGGGGTGTCCCAAAATTTTTTTTGGTGTGTCCCCAATTTTTTTTGGGGTCTCCCCAAATTTTGGGGGGGTCTCAGGGGTGCCTTCAACCCCCAAAATCCCCCAAATTCCCCCTCAAACCCCCCAAACCCAACCCTGATGACATCCCAAATTTTCAGGGGTGTGTCCCCAATTTTTTTTTGTGTGTCCCCAAATTTTTTTTGTGTGTCCCCCAATTTTTTTTTGGGGTGTCCCCAATTTTTTTTGGGGTGTCCCCAAATTTTGGGGGGGTTTTAGGGTGCCCTCAACCCCCCAAAATCCCCCAAATTCCCCCTCAAACCCCCCCCAAACCCAACCCTGGTAACTTCCCAAATTTTCAGAGGGGTGTCCCAAAATTTTTTTTGAGTGTCCCCAATTTTTTTGAGGTGTCCCAAATTTTTTTGAGTGTCCCCAAATTTTTTTGGGGTGTCCCCAAATTTTGGGGGTCCTTCAACCCCTCAAACCCCCAAATTCCCCCTCTATAACCCCCCGAAAATCCCCCAAACCCAACTCCGGTGTCATCCCAAATTTTTTTGCAGTGTCCCCAATTTTTTTTGAGTGTCCCCAAAATTTTTTTTGTGTGTCCCCAATTTTTTTCTGGGATGTCCCCAATTTTTTTTGGGATGTCCCCAATATTTTTTGGGGTGTCCCTGCTGTATTTTGGGGTGTCCCTGACCCGTGCATGGGCCCAAAATCCCCCCAAAACCACCCCAAACCCAACCCTGGTGCCATCCCAAATTTTATCGCCGTGTCCCCAAATTTTCAGCGAGGCGTCCCCCAATTTTTTTTTGAGGTGTCCCCAAACTTTTTTTGGGGTGTCCCCAAAACTTTTTTTGGGTGTCCCCAATTTTTTTGGGGGTGTCCCCAAATTTTAAGGGGGTCTCAGGGATGCCCTCAAACCCCCCCAGGTGACATCCCAAATTTCAGAGCACTGTCCCCAATTTTAGCGCGGCGTCCCCGAATTTTTTTTTGTGTGTCCCCAATTTTTTTTGGGTGTCCCCAATTTTTTTTGGGATGTCCCCAATTGTTTTTGGGGTGTGCCTGGTGCATTTTGGGGTGTCCCTGACCCGTGCATGGGCCCAAAATCCCCCCAAAACCCCTCAAACCCCCCCCCAAACCCAACCCTGCTGCCATCCCAAATTTTATCGCCGTGTCCCCAAATTTTCAGCGGGGCGTCCCCAATTTTTTTTTGAGGTGTCCCCAAATTTTTTTGGGGTGTCCCCAAATTTTGGGGGGGTCCTTCAACCCCTCAAACCCCCTGTCCCCAATATTTTAGGGTCCCTATTTGGTGTCTGCCCGCTCCCAAAACCCCAAACCACCTCAAACCCCAGGTGCATCCCAAATTTACGCCTGTCCCCAATTTTCAGCGGCTCCCCAAATTTTTTTGGTGTCCCCAAATTTTTCTGGGTGTCCCCAAATTTTGGGGTCCCAATTTTTGGTTCCCCATTTTTGGGTGTCCCTACCTCTGGGCCCAAATCCCCCAAACCCCCCAAACCCAACCCTGTGCCATCCCAAATTTTAGCGGTGTCCCCAAATTTTACGGTGTCCCCAATTTTTTTGGTGTCCCCAATTTTTTTTGGGATGTCCCCAATATTTTTGGGGGTCCTCTAGTGCAAATTCGTGTCGCCCTCATGGACCCCAAATCCCCAAAACCCCCAAACCCAACCCTGGTGCCATCCCAAATTTTATCGCCGTGTCCCCAAATTTTCAGTGGGGCGTCCCCAATTTTTTTTTGTGTGTCCCCAATTTTTTTTTGTGTGTCCCCATTTTTTTTAGAGGTGTCCCCAATTTTTGGGGGTCCCCAAAGTCTTCAACCTCAGAATCCCAGATCCCTGAACCCCCAGTAATCCCAAACTCCGGCCATCCCAATTTTGCGCGTCCCCAATTTTTTGTGTGTCCCCGATTTTTTTTGGGATGTCCCCAATTTTTTTTGGGATGTCCCCAATATTTTTTGGGGTGTCCCTGGTGCATTTTGGGGTGTCCCTGACCCGTGCATGGGCCCGGCCTGGCCGCTGGCGTCCATCAGGCTGCGGAAGGGCCCCCCCAGGCGCGGGTCCTGCGCCGACGCCTCGGCCGTGCTGAAGTGATACTCGGTCACCTTGTCCAGCAGCTCGTGCGGGATGCCACCGCCACGGTCCGAGATCCTGGGGGGACAGGGGACATTGGGGACATTGGGGACATTGGGGGAAGGGGGGACATTGGGGACAGTGAGGACATCGGGGGATTGGGGACATGGGGACACTTGGGGACATTGTGACACTGGGGACAGTGGGGATTGGGGATGCCACCGCCACGGTCTGAGATCCTGGGGACACAGGGGACAGTGGGGACACTGGGGACATGGGGGGGATTGGGGACAGTGGGGACACTGGGGACACTGGGGACACTGGGGACAGTGGAGGTGTTTGGGACATTGGGGACACTGGGGACATTGGGGTCATTGGGGACATTGGGGGGAGTGGGGATGCCACCACCACGGTCTGAGATCCTGGGGACACAGGGGACATTGGGGACATTGGGGACATTGGGGACATTGGGGACATTGGGATTGGGGACATTGGGGACAGTGGGGGTGTTTGGGACATTGGGGACACTGGGGACATTGGGGTCATTGGGGACATTGGGGGAGTGGGCGATGCCACCGCCACGGTCCGAGATCCTGGGGACACAGGGGACATTGGGGACATTGGGGGGATTGGGGGTGTT
The DNA here is from genome assembly GCA_030060385.1 of Muscicapa striata striata. Classification (NCBI taxonomy): domain Eukaryota; kingdom Metazoa; phylum Chordata; class Aves; order Passeriformes; family Muscicapidae; genus Muscicapa; species Muscicapa striata. Next base: position 14,040 of record JAREIS010000992.1, read on the forward strand.
TGGGACATTGGGGACATTGGGGACATTGGGGACATTGGGGGACATTGGGGGGATTGGGGGATGCCACCGCCACGGTCTGAGATCCTGGGGACACAGGGGACATTGGGGACACTGGGGACATTGCGGGGATTGGGGATATTGGGGGACATTGGGGACATTGGGAGGATTGGGGACAGTGGGGGTGTTTGGGACATTGGGGACATTGGGGACATTGAGGGGATTGGGGACATTGGGGGACATTGGGGACATTGGGGACATTGGGGATTGGGGATGCCACCGCCACGTCTGAGATCCTGGGGACACAGGGGGACATTGGGGACATGGGGACATTGGAGGGATTGGGGAATTGGGGACATTGGGGACATTGGGAGGATTGGGACATTGGGGATTGGGGACATTGGGGACATTGGGGATTGGGGACATTGGGGATTGGGACATTGAGGGATTGGGGACATTGGGGACATGGGGATTGGGGACATTGGGGTGTTTGGGACATTGGGGACATGGGGATTGAGGACATTGGGGACATTGGGACATTGGGGACATTGGGGGTTGAGGACATATGGGGTTGGGGACATTGGGAATCGGGATTGGGGACATTTAGGAATTTGGGGACATTTGGGACATTAAAACACTGGTGACATTCAGGACCTTTGGGACACTTGGACATTTGGGGTCCTTAAGCCTTGGTGACATTTAGTGACCCTTAGTGACACCTGGGACATTTAGGACACTGGGATGTCAGTGACCTTGGTGTCATGTAATGGGGTCCTTTAAGAACACCTTGGGACATTTTGGACCTTGGTGACATTGGTGATTTGTCCGACCTGTGACCAGTCGATGTCATTAGTGACACTGATGACATTTCAGTGACCCTTGGTGACTTAGTGACATTTCAGTGACATGGTGACATTCACGACTTGGTACATGTATTGGACATTGGACATGTCCGACTGTGAGTCGGTGTTTGGGTGTACCATTGCGTGGAGTTGGGAGACCATTGGCCCTGCCACCCCAAAGTGTCCCCAAATGGGTCAAAATCACAGGACACCAAAACCAATTAGCCAACCCAATCCAAAATTCCAATCCCAAAACAATTCCAAACCCAAATCCAAAACCCAATTTAATCCTGATTTGCCAAATCTCCAAAATCTCCAAAATCGAAATCACCCCAAAATCAACCCAGGACACCCCAAAACCCAAATTCAGCCCCAAAATCCCCAAAATTCCCCAAAATCCACTCAGAAAACCCCCAATTTTACCCCAAATCCCTGAATTTAGCCCCAAATTCCTGCCCCAAAATCTCCCCAAAATCCGCCCAAGACACCCCAAAAATCAACCCAGGACACCCCAAAACCCCAAATTCAGCCCCAAATCACCCCAAAATCCACCCAAATCCTGCTAAATCTCCCAAAATTCACCCAAATTCCCCCAAAATGCCCCCAAAATCCCCCCAAATCACCCCAAAATGTCCCAAATTCCCAAAATCTCCCAAATTCCTCCCAAACTCCCCCAAATCCCCCCCAAAATTCCCCAAAAATTCCCCCCAAAATCCCCCAAAATCCCCCCAAATCTCCCAAATTCCCCAAAAATCTCCCCAAAATTCCCCCCAAAATCCCCCAAATTCAACCCAAATTCTCCCAAATCCCTTCAAATTTCCCCAAAATCCCCAAAACCCCAAAACCCCAAAACCCCACAAATTCTCCCAAAATCCCCCAAATCCCCCAAATTCCCCAAATTCCCCAAAATCCAAATTCCCCAAAACCCCAAATTCAACCCAAATTCTCCCAAAACCCCTTCAAATTTCCCCCAAATTCACTCCAAACCCCCCTAAATTCTTCAAATCCCCCAAATTCTCCCCCAAATCCCCCAAATTCCTCCCAAACTCCCCCAAATTTACCCCAAATCCCCCAAATTCCCCCAAATCCTCCCAAATTCCTCCCAAACCTCCCCAAATCCCCCCAAAATCCCCAAATTCCCAAATCCCCAAAACCCCCCAAAATCCCCAAATCCCCCCAAAATCCCCAAATTCACCCAAAATCCCCAAAATCCTCAATCCCAATTCCCCAATCCCAAATCCAATCCCAAATTTCACCCAAATCTTCCCAAATCCCCCAAATTCCCCCAAAATCCCCCAAATTCTCCCCCAAATTCCCCCAAAATCCCCCCAAAATCACCCAAATTCCCCCCAAAATCCCCCAAATTCCCCAAATCCCTCAAATTTACCCCAATCCCCAAATTCCCCCAAATCCCCGAATTCCCCAAAATCCCCCAAATTCCCCCAAAATCCCCAAATTCCCCCCAAATCCCCCAAATTCTCCCCAAAATCCCCCAAATTCCCCCCAAAATCTCCCAAATTCCTCCCAAAATTCCCCCCAAATCCACCCCAAAATCCCCTGAATTCAACCCAAATCCTACAAAACCCCCAAATTCCCCAAAATCCCCAAATTTTGCCCAAACCCCAAAATCCCCCAAATCTGCTCCAAAACCCCCCAAATTCCCCCCAAAATCTCCCAAATCCCCCAAACTCCCCAAAATCCCCTGAATTTAACCCAAATCCTACCAAGCGCCTGGGACAGGTGAGACACACCTGGTGGCGTCTCGGGGTCACCTGAGTGTCACCTGTGTCACCTGTGTCACACCTGTCACACCTGAGTCACCTGTGTCACACCACCTGTGTCACCCCCGTCCAATGACCATTGATGTGCTGGTGCTCACCCAGAGACGCCTGGGACAGGTGAGACACACCTGGGTGACGCCATCGGGGTCACCTGAGGTGTCACCTGTGTCACACCTGAGTCACCTGTGTCACACCTGAGTCACCTGTGTCACACCTGTGTCACACCTGTCCAATGACCATTGTCCAATGATGTGCTGGTGCCTCACAGGGACACCTGGGACAGGTGAGACACACCTGGGTGACGTCATCGGGTCACCTGAGTGTCACCTGTGTCACCTGTGTCACACCTGAGTCACCTGTGTCACACCTGTCCCATTGTTGTTAATGAGTGCTGGTGCTCGTGACAGACGCCTGGGACAGGTGAGACACACCTGGGTGACGTCATCGGGGTCACCTGAGTGTCACCTGTGTCACCTGTGTCACCTGAGTGTCACCTGTGTCACACCTGAGTCACCTGTGTCACACCTGTATCACCCCCGTCCAATGACCATTGATGTGCTGGTGCTCACAGAGACACCTGGGACAGGTGAGACACACCTGGGTGACGTCATCGGGTCACCTGAGTGTCACCTGTGTCACACCTGAGTCACTGTCACTCAGTGTCACTCCACCCCGTCCAATGACCATTGATGTGCTGGTGCTCTAGGACACCTGGGACAGGTGAGACACACCTGGGTGACGTCATCGGGGTCACCTGAGTGTCACCTGTGTCACCTGTGTCACACCTGAGTCACCTGTGTCACCTGTCTTGTCACCCCCTGTCACCCAGAGCTCACTCAGGTGTGTCTGGGCACTGCTGCTCACAGGGACACCTGGGACAGGTGAGACACACCTGAGTGACACCTGAGTGACCAGTGAGTGTCCACCAAGGCGTGCCCAGGTGTATCCCAGGTGTATCCCAGGTGTATCCAGGTGTCCCCAGGTGTCCCCACCTGTCCCCAGGTGTCCCCAGGTGTGCCCAGGTGTGGGGCCCAGGTGTATCCCAGGTGTCCCCAGGTGTCCCCAGCTGTCCCCAGGTGTGTCCCCAGGTGTCCCAGGTGTATCCCAGGTGTGCCCAGGTGTCCCCAGGTGTCCCCAGGTGTCCCCAGGTGTGCCCAGGTGTACCTCAGGTGTCCCCAGGTGTCCCCAGGTGTATCCCAGGTGTCCCCAGGTCTCCCCAGGTGTCCCCAGGTGTGCCCAGGTGTACCCCAGGTGTCCCCAGGTGTGCCCAGGTGTCCCCAGGTGTCCCCAGGTGTCCCCAGGTGTCCCCACGTGTCCCCAGGTGTCCCCCAGGTGTCCCCAGGTGTATCCCAGGTGTCCCCAGGTGTCCCCAGGTGTACCCCAGGTGTCCCCACCTGTCCCCAGGTGTGTCCAGGTGTCCCCAGGTGTCCCCAGGTGTCCCCAGGTGTGTCCCCAGGTGTCCCCAGGTGTATCCCCACCTGTCCCCAGGTGTCCCCAGGTGTCCCCAGGTGTCCCCAGGTGTCCCCAGGTGTCCCCAGGTGTCCCTGCTCCCTCACCTGGCGAAATCCACCCATTTCTCGATGAGTTTCTTGGGGCTCAGGCGGGTGCAGATGATGCCGACGAAATCCGGCTGCGATTCGGGGAGAAAAACGGGAAAAATGGGAAAATGGGAAAAATGGGAAAAATGGGAAAAATTGGGAAAAATGGGGAAAATGGGAAAATGGGAATGGAAAAATGTAGGGAAAAAACGGAAAAGGGGAAAAATGAAAATGGAAAATTAGGGAAAATGGGAAAATGGGAAAATGGGAAAAATGGGAAAAATGGGAAAAAGGAAAATGGAAAAAGGGGAAAAAGGGAAAAATGGAAAAAGGGAAAAGGAAAAATGGGAAAGAAAAGGAAATGGAAAATGGGAAAAATGGAAAAGGAAATGGAAAAATGGGAAAGAAAAATGGAAAAAAAAGGAAAAAGGAAAAGGAAAATGAAAAAGGAAAAATGGAAAGAAGGGAAAGGAAAGGAAAAAGGGAAAGGAAAATGAAAAGAAGTGGAAGGATGAGAGAAATGGATGAATGGTGGGAAATGAAAAGGAATGGAAAAGGAAAATAAAAATGAAAAATGGAAAGGGAAGGAAAAATGAAAGGGAAATGGAAAAGGAAAAATGAAAAGGAAAAGGAAATGGAAAAGGAAATGGGAAAAAGAAATGGGAAAGGGATGGAAAGGAAAATGGGAAAAGGGAAAATGGGAAAATGGAAAATGGGAAAAATGGAAAATGGAAAGAAAAGAAAAGAGGAAAATGGGAAAAAGAAAAGGAAAAATGAAAGGAAAATGGAAAATGGGAAAATGGAAAAGGGAAAATGAGGAAAAGGGAAAAAGAAAATGGAAAGGAAAAAAAGGAAAGGAAAGGAAATGGAAAATGGAAATGAAAAGGGAAAATGAAAAGGAAAATGGAAAGGAAAAAGAAAATGGAAAAGGGAAAATGGAAAAGGAAAATGGAATGGAAAATGGGAAATGGAAAAGGAAAATGGGAAAATGGGAAAGGAAAATGGGAAGGAAAAATGGAAAGGAAAAGGAAATGGAAAAAATGAAAAGGAGAAAATGGGAATGGAAAGGAAAAGGAAAAGGGAAAATGGGAAAAAGGAAGAAAGGAGGAAATGAAAATGAAGAAAAAGGGAAAATGGGGAAAATGGAAATGAAAAGAAAATGGAAAATGGGAAAGAAAATGGGAAATGGAAAATGGAAAAGGAAATAAAGGGAAAATGAAAAAAATGGAAAGAAAAGGAAAAAAAATGGAAAGGAAAAGGAAAATGGGAAAGAAGGAAAATGGAAAATGAAAATGGGAAATGGGAAAAGGAAAAATGGGGAAAATGGGAAAAGGAAATGGAGGAAAAGGAAAAATGGAAAAAATGGAAAAGGGAAAAGGAAGAAAAAAGGAAAAAATGGGAAATGGAAATGGAAAGGGGAAAAATGAAAAAGAAAAAGGGAAAGGGAAAAGAAAAAGGAAAATGGAAGGGAAGGAAGGAAAAGAAAGGGAAAGGAAAGGAAATGAAAGGGAAAAGGAAATGGGAAAAAGAAAAGAAGGAAAGGAAAGAGAAAAAAAGGAAAGGAAAAAGGAAAAGGAAAGGAAAAAGGAAAAGAAAGGAAAGGAAAAATGAAGGGAAAGGAAAATGGAAAAGGAAAAAGAAAGATGAAAAGAGAAAATGGAAAAGGGACACACCTGTGCACAGGTGGATCCATGGGGGTCCAGGTACCTGACACACCTGTCCAGGTGTGCCCAGGTGTGTCCAGGTGTGTCCAGGTGTGGCCAGGTGTGGCCAGGTGAGCCGCTCACCTTGTCCTCGTGCAGCGCCAGGTGATGCGCCGCCAGCATCCGCATGCCCAGGCGCGAGGTGAGAGTCTTGTCCAGGAACGGCCGCAGCAACCGCTCGTCCTGGGCAGGTGAGACAGGTGAGATATGGACAGGTGAGAGACAGGTGAGAGACAGGTGAGAGACAGGAGAGACAGGGGAGAGACAGGTGAGAGACAGGAGAGACAGGTGAGACAGGTGAGACAGGTGAGAGACAGGGGAGAGACAGGGGGAGAGACAGGGGAGAGACAGGTGAGAGACAGGTGAGAGACAGGAGGGAGACAGGTGAGAGACAGGGAGAGACAGGGGAGAGACAGGTGAGAGACAGGGGAGAGACAGGTGAGACAGGTGAGACAGGTGAGAGACAGGGGAGAGACAGGTGAGAGACAGGTGAGAGACAGGTGAGAGACAGGTGAGAGACAGGTGAGAGACAGGTGAGAGACAGGGGAGAGACAGGGGAGAGACAGGTGAGAGACAGGGGAGAGACAGGTGAGACAGGTGAGACAGGTGAGAGACAGGGGAGAGACAGGGGAGAGACAGGGGAGAGACAGGTGAGAGACAGGTGAGAGACAGGTGAGAGACAGGTGAGACAGGTGAGAGACAGGTGAGAGACAGGGGAGAGACAGGTGAGAGACAGGGGAGAGACAGGTGAGACAGGTGAGAGACAGGGGAGAGACAGGTGAGAGACAGGTGAGAGACAGGTGAGAGACAGGGGAGAGACAGGTGAGAGACAGGTGAGAGACAGGGGAGAGACAGGTGAGAGACAAGTGAGAGACAGGTGAGAGACAGGTGAGAGACAGGGGAGAGACAGGTGAGAGACAGGTGAGAGACAGGGGAGAGACAGGTGAGAGACAGGTGAGAGACAGGGGAGAGACAGGTGAGAGACAGGTGAGAGACAGGGGAGAGACAGGTGAGAGACAGGGAGAGACAGGTGAGAGACAGGTGAGAGACAGGTGAGAGACAGGAGAGACAGGGGAGAGACAGGTGAGACAGGTGAGAGACAGGTGAGAGACAGGTGAGAGACAGGGGAGAGACAGGTGAGAGACAGGGGAGAGACAGGGGAGAGACAGGTGAGAGACAGGGGAGAGACAGGGTGAGACAGGTGAGAGACAGGTGAGAGACAGGTGAGAGACAGGTGAGAGACAGGTGAGAGACAGGTGAGAGACAGGGGAGAGACAGGTGAGAGACAGGAGAGACAGGAGAGGAGAGACAGGTGAGAGACAGGAGAGACAGGTGAGAGACAGGTGAGAGACAGGTGAGAGACAGGTGAGACAGGTGAGAGACAGGGGAGAGACAGGTGAGAGACAGGTGAGAGACAGGTGAGAGACAGGGGAGAGACAGGTGAGAGACAGGTGAGAGACAGGGGAGAGACAGGTGAGAGACAGGTGAGAGACAGGTGAGAGACAGGGGAGAGACAGGGGAGAGACAGGTGAGAGACAGGGGAGAGACAGGGGAGAGACAGGTGAGACAGGTGAGAGACAGGTGAGAGACAGGTGAGAGACAGGTGAGAGACAGGTGAGAGACAGGGGAGAGACAGGTGAGAGACAGGTGAGAGACAAGTGAGAGACAGGTGAGAGACAAGGGAGAGACAGGGGAGAGACAGGTGAGACACAGGTGAGAGACAGGTGAGAGACAGGTGAGACAGGTGAGAGACAGGTGAGAGACAAGGGAGAGACAGGGGAGAGACAGGTGAGACACAGGTGAGAGACAGGTGAGAGACAGGTGAGAGACAGGGGAGAGACAGGGGAGAGACAGGTGAGAGACAGGGGAGAGACAGGTGAGAGACAGGTGAGAGACAGGTGAGAGACAGGTGAGATATGGAGAAATGAGACATGACAGGTGAGACACAGGCAGGTGAGACAGGTGAGTTTCTGTGGCTCAGGCTGCACTTTCCCAGGTGTATGTTTGTATCTCAGGTGTGTTTCAGGTGAGGTTACCTGTCCCAGGTGTGTCCCAGGTGTGTGTGTGTGTCTATCCCAGGTGTGGTTACCTGTCTCAGGTGTGTCCCAGGTGTGTCCCAGGTGAGGTTACCTGTCCCAGGTGTGGTTACCTGTCCCAGGTGAGGTTACCTGGATGTGTCTCCGGCACTCCCTCAGCCCCTCCGCCAGCAGAGTGTGTGTGTGTAACCCAGGTGTGACCCAGGTGAGGTTACCTGTCTCAGGTGTATCTCAGGTGTGTCCCAGGTGTGTCTCAGGTGTGTTACCTGTCCCAGGTGTGTTACCTGGATGTGTCTCCGGCACTCCCTCAGCCCCTCCGCCAGCAGCGTCACCACGTCCTTGTGATCCTCCAGCAGCTGCCGCAGCAGAGCGCAGTACTGGGACTCCTCGCTGCGCACCTGGATCTGAGACAGGTACAGAGACAGGTACAGGTGAGACAGGTGTGACAGTGACAGGTGAGATACAGGTGTGACAGTGACAGGTGTGACAGGTGAGACATGGACAGGTGAGACAGGTGAGATACAGGTGTGACAGTGACACGCAGTACTGGGACTCATCGCTGCGCACCTGAATCTGCAGGTGAGACATGGACAGGTGAGATACAGGTGTGACAGTGACAGGTGAGATACAGGTGTGACAGGTGAGACAGGTGTGACAAGGGAGACATGGACAGGTGAGAGAGGTGAGATACAGGTGAGACACAGGTGAGACACAGGTAAGTGACAGGTGTGACAGTGACACGCAGTACTGGGACTCATCACTGCGCACCTGGATCTGAGACAGGTGAGACATGGACAGGTGTGACAGGTGTGACAGTGACACGCAGTACTGGGACTCCTCGCTGCGCACCTGGATCTGCAGGTGAGACAGGTGAGACATGGACAGGTGTGACAGGTGTGACAGGTGTGACAGGTGAGACATGGACAGGTGTGACAGGTGAGATACAGGTGTGACAGTGACACGCAGTACTGGGACTCATCGCTGCGCACCTGGATCTGAGACAGGTGAGACAGGTGAGACATGGACAGGTGAGATACAGGTACAGGTGTGACAGGTGTGACAGTGAAACGCAGTACTGGGACTCATCACTGCGCACCTGGATCTGAGACAGGTGTGACATGGACAGGTGTGACAGGTGAGATACAGGTGTGACAGGTGAGATACAGGTGAGACAGGTGTGACAGGTGTGACAGTGACACGCAGTACTGGGACTCATCACTGCGCACCTGGATCTGCAGGTGAGATACAGGTACAGGTGTGACAGGTGTGACAGTGACACGCAGTACTGGGACTCCTCGCTGCGCACCTGGATCTGAGACAGGTACAGAGACAGGTGAGACATGGACAGGTGAGACAGGTGAGACAGGTGTGACATGGACAGGTGAGATACAGGTGTGACAGGTGTGACAGGTGAGACAGTGACACGCAGTACTGGGACTCCTCACTGCGCACCTGGATCTGCAGGTGAGACATGGACAGGTGTGACAGGTGTGACAGGTGTGACAGTGACAGGTGTGACAGGTGTGACAGGTGTGACAGGTGTGACAGGTGTGACAGTGACACGCAGTACTGGGACTCATCGCTGCGCACCTGGATCTCAGACAGGTGTGTAATGGACAGGTGAGACAGGTGAGACATTGACAGGTGAGATATGGACAGGTGTGACAGGTGTGACATGGACAGGTGTGACAGGTGTGACAGGTGAGACATGGACAGGTGTGACAGGTGTGACAGGTGTGACAGGTGTGACAGGTGAGATATGAACAGGTGTGACATGGACAGGAAAGGTAAAACAGGTGATACAGGTGAGATACAGACAGGAGACAATGACAGGTGTGCCCAGGTGTCCCCAGCTGTCCCCAGGTGTCCCCAGGTGTGTCCCCAGGTGTCCCCAGGTGTCCCCAGGTGTGTCCCCAGGTGTATCCCAGGTGTCCCCAGCTGTCCCCAGGTGTCCCCAGGTGTGTCCCCAGGTGTGTCCCCAGCTGTCCCCAGCTGTCCCCAGGTGTGTCCCCAGGTGTCCCCAGGTGTTCCCAGGTGTCCCCAGGTGTGTCCCAGGTGTCCCCAGGTGTCAGGTGTCCCCAGGTGTCCCCAGGTGTCCCCAGGTGTCCCCAGGTGTCCCCAGCTGTCCCCAGGTGTGTCCCCAGGTGTCCCCAGCTGTCCCCAGGTGTGTCCCCAGCTGTCCCCAGCTGTCCCCAGCTGTCCCCAGGTGTCCCCAGGTGTGTCCCCAGGTGTCCCCAGGTGTCCCCAGCTGTCCCCAGGTGTCCCCAGGTGTCCCCAGGTGTCCCCAGGTGTCCCCAGGTGTCCCCAGGTGTGTCCCCAGCTGTCCCCAGGTGTCCCCAGGTGTCCCCAGGTGTCCCCAGGTGTGCCCAGGTGTCCCCAGGGTGTCCCCAGGTGTCCCCAGGTGTCCCAGGTGTCCCCAGGTGTCCCCAGGTGTGTCCCCCCCAGGTGTCCCCAGGTGTCCCCAGGTGTCCCCAGTGTCCCCAGGTGTCCCCAGGTGTCCCCAGGTGTCCCCAGGTGTCCCCAGGTGTCCCCAGCTCCCCCGAGCTGTCCCCAGATGTCCCCAGGTGTCCCCAGATGTCCCCAGGTGTCCCCAGGTGTCCCCAGGTGTCCCCAGGTGTCCCCAGGTGTCCCCAGGTGTGTCCCCAGGTGTCCCCAGGTGTCCCCAGGTGTCCCCAGGTGTCCCCAGGTGTGTCCCCAGGTGTCCCCAGGTGTCCCCAGGTGTCCCCAGTCCCCAGGTGTCCCCAGGTGTGTCCCCAGGTGTCCCCAGGTGTCCCCAGGTGTGCCCAGCTGTCCCCAGGTGTCCCCAGGTGTCCCCAGGTGTCCCCAGGTGTACCCAGGTGTGTCCCCAGGTGTCCCCAGGTGTCCCCAGGTGTCCCCAGGTGTGTCCCCAGGTGTCCCCAGGTGTGTCCCCAGGTGTCCCCAGCTGTCCCCAGGTGTCCCCAGGTGTCCCCAGGTGTGTCCCCAGGTGTCCCCCAGGTGTCCCCAGCTGTCCCCAGGTGTACCCAGGTGTGTCCCCAGGTGTACCCCAGGTGTCCCCAGGTGTCCCCAGGTGTGTCCCCAGGTGTCCCCAGGTGTCCCCAGGTGTGTCCCCAGGTGTCCCCAGGTGTCCCCAGCTGTCCCCAGGTGTGTCCCCAGGTGTCCCCAGGTGTGTCCCCAGGTGTCCCCAAGTGTCCCCAGGTGTCCCCAGGTGTGTCTCACCGGCGGGAAGTCGCTCAGTTTCTGGAAGGCGCGGATGTACAGCTCGTGCTGGGGGAGGGGAAAAGAACATTCTGGAATTTTGGGAATTTTGGGAATTTTGGGAATTTTGGGAATTTTGGGGATTTTTGGGGAATTTTAAAATTTTGTTGTTTTTTTGGAATTCGGGATTTTTTGAATTTTGGGATTTTTGGAATTTTGTAATTTTTAAAATTTAGGATTTTTGGAATTTTGGAATTTCGAAATTTTTGAAATTCTGGAATTTTGGAATATTTGAAAATCTGGGATTTGGAAATTTTGGGATTCCTGGAATTTCAGGATTTTTAGAATTTTGGAATTTTTGGAATTTTGTAATTTTGGAATTTCTGAATTCGGGCACTTTTGGGATTTTATGATTTTTTTGGAATTCAGGATTTTTAGAATTTTTGGAATTTTGCAATTTTTGGAATTCCGGGATTTTGAAATTTTGGGATTTCTGGAATTTCAGAATTTTGAGAATTTTGGATCTTTTAAAATTTAGGATTTTTTGGAATTTTGGGATTTTTGGAATTTAGGAACTTTTGAAATTCTGGGGTTTTTTTTTTTGAATTGAGGATTTTTAAAATTTTGGGATTCCCAGAATTTCAGGATTTTTAGAATTTGGGAATTTTGGAATTATTGGAATTTTTGGAATTCTGGGAGTTTGGAATTTTGGAATTTTGAAATTCTGGGATTTTGAAATTTTGGGATTCCCGGAATTTCACATTTTTTAGAATTTTGGGATTTTTTGGTTTTTGGAATTTTTGCAATTTGGAGAATTTTAAAATTTTGTGGGTTTTGGAATTCGGGATTTTTGGAATTTTGGGATTTTTGGAATTTCGGAATTTTTGGAATTCGGGCACTTTTGGGATTTGATGATTTTTTTTGGAATTCAGGATTTTTTGAATTTTGGGATTTTTGAAATTTTGGGATTCCTGCGATTTTGGGATTTTCCAAAGAATTTTTGGGATTCCCAAAATTTCGGAATTTTTAGAATTTTGGATTTTTTTTAATTTTGTAATTTTTAAAATTTAGGATTTTTTGAATTTTGGAAATTTTGGAATTTGGGGACTTTTGAAATTCTGTTTTTTTTTTTTTAATTGAGGATTTTAAAAATTTTGGAATTCCCAGAATTTCAGGATTTTTAGAATTTGGGAATTTTGGAATTTTTGGAATTCTGGGAGTTTGGAATTTTGAAATTTTGAAATTCCTGGAATTTCAGAATTTTTAGAATTTTGGATCTTTTAAAATTTAGGATTTTTGGAATTTTGGAATTTTTGGAATTTGGGGACTTTTGAAATTCTGTTTTTGTTTCTTTTTTTTTTTTTTAATTGAGGATTTTAAAAAAATTTTGGAATTCCCAGAATTTCGGGATTTTTGGAATTTTTGAATTTTGCAATTTTGGAATTCGGGATTTTGAAATTTTGGAATTCCTGGAATTTCAGAATTTTAGAATTTTAGATCTTTTAAAATTTAGAATTTTGGAATTTTGGGATTTTGGAATTTTGAAATTCTGATTTTTTGATTTTGGGATTTTGGAATTTTGCAATTTTTGAATTCTGGAATTTTGAAAATTTTGGGAATTTTGAAATTTTAGGATCCCTCATTGAATTTTTAGAACCCCCAAAATTTAAATTTAAATAAATAAAATAAAATAAAAATAAATAAATAAATAAAATAAATAAAAATAAAATAAATAAATTAAAATAAAATAAAATAAAATAAAATAAAATAAAATAAAATAAAATAAAAAAAAATAAATAAAATAAATAAAAATAAAATAAATAAAAAATAAAATAAATAAAAAAAAATAAAAATTTAAAGATTTTCCCCAAAAATCCCGATTTTCACCGGAATTTCCCCCTCCCCCCAAACTTTTTTCACCTCCCCACCAAACTTTTCAAAACCCCCCCAAAAATTTTTTTTAAAATTCCCAAAATTTGATTTTTTTTTGGGAATTGTGGCTCTCACCACGTGCAGGATCGTGGGGTTGCAGCCGATGATGAAGGGAAGGTTCCGGAATCCTTTGATGCGATGGGCGATGCGGACGGGCAGCTCCTGCTGCAGGTACCTGGCGCTTTTCTGGGGCAAAAAAACACAATTTTGGGCAATTTTAGAATTTTACTAAAATTTTAGAATTTTTGGGGTTTTTTTCCCGTTAAATTTTGGGGTTTTTTTGGGGGTTTTTGGGGTTTTTTTGGGGTTTTTTTGGGGTTTTTTTGGGGTTTTTTCGATGAGCTCCTGCTGCAGGTACCTGGCGCTTTTCTGGGGCAAAAAACCACAATTTTGGGCAATTTTAGAATTTTATTAAAATTTTAGAATTTTTGGGGTTTTGGGGAATTCCATTGTGGTTTTTTTCCCATTAAATTTTGGGGTTTTTTGGGGTTTTTTTGGGGTTTTGGGGTTTTCATGAGCGATGCTATGGCCCAAAATCCCAAAAAATCCTCCCAAAATTCTCCAAAAATTCCCCAAAATGAACCCAAAATCCTCCTAAAATTTCCCAAAATCTCTCCAAAATCCCCCCAAAATGGTCCCAAAATACTCCCCAAAATCCTCCCAAAATTCCCCAAAAATTCCCCAAAATGGCCCCAAAATACTCCCCAAATTCGCCCAAAAATCCTCCCAAAATCCAAAAAAATCCTCCCAAAATTCCCCAAAATATTCCCTAAAATGGTCCCAAAATCCTCCCCAAAATCCCAAAAAATCCTCCCAAAATCCCCCTGAAATGGCCCCAAAATGAACCCCAAAATCCTCCTAAAATTTCCCAAAATCTCCCCAAAAATGGCTCCAAAATCCCCCAAAATTTTGGGGTTTTTTTGGGGTTTTTTTGGGTTTTTTTGGGGGTTTTTTGGGTTTTTTTGGGGTTTTTTCGATGAGCCCCTGCTGCAGGTACCTGGCGCTTTTCTGGGGCAAAAAACCACAATTTTGGGCAATTTTAGAATTTTACTAAAATTTTAGAAATTTTTGGGGTTTTTTTCCCGTTAAATTTTGGGGTTTTTTGGGGGTTTTTTTGGGGTTTTTTTGGGGGTTTTTTGGGGGTTTTTTGGGGTTTTTTCAATGAGCTCCTGCTGCAGGTACCTGGCGCATTTCTGGGGCAAAAAAACACAATTTTGGGCAATTTCAAAATTATTATAAACTTTTAAATTTTTGGGGTTTTTTTCCCGTTAAATTTTGGGGTTTTTTGGGGTTTTTTGGGGTTTTTTTGGGGTTTTTTTGGGGCTTTTTTGGATTTTTTTGGGGGTTTTTCGATGAGCTCCTGCTGCAGGTACCTGGCGCTTTTCTGGGGCAAAAAAACACAATTTTGGGCTATTTTAGAATTTTACTAAAATTTTAGAAATTTTGGGGTTTTTTTCCCGTTAAATTTTGGGGTTTTTTGGGGTTTTTTGGGGGTTTTTTGGGTTTTTTTGGGGTTTTTTGGGGTTTTTTCGATGAGCTCCTGCTGCAGGTACCTGGCGCTTTTCTGGGGCAAAAAACCACAATTTTGGGCAATTTTAGAATTTTATTAAAATTTTAGAATTTTTGGGCGTTTTTTCCCGTTAAATTTTGGGATTTTTTGGGGGTTTTTTTGGGGTTTTTTGGGGTTTTTTTGGGGTTTTTTTGGGGTTTTTTTGGGTTTTTTCGATGAGCTCCTGCTGCAGGTACCTGGTGCTTTCCTGGGGCAAAAAACCACAATTTTGGGCAATTTCAAAATTTTTATAAACTTTTAGAATTTTTGGGGTTTTGGGGAACCCCCCTCAGAATTTTTTCCCGTTAAATTTTGGGGTTTTTTGGGGTTTTTTTGGGGTTTTTCGATGAGCGATGCTATGGCCCAAAATCCCAAAAAATCCTCCCAAAATTCTCCAAAAATTCCCCAAAATGAACCCAAAATCCTCCCAAAATTCCCCAAAAAATTCTCTAAAATGGTCCCAAAATACTCCCCAAATTCCCCCAAAAATGGTCCCAAAATCCCAAAAAATCCTCCCAAAATTCCCCAAAAATTCCCTAAAATGGCCCCAAAATCCTCCCAAAATCCCCCAAAAATCCCCTGAAATGGTCCCAAAATCCCAAAAAATCCTCCCAAAATCCTCCCAAAAATGGTCCCAAAATCCTCCTAAAATGGCCCAAAAATCCCCAAAAAATCCTCCCAAAAATGGTCCCAAAATCCTCCTAAAATGGCCCAAAAAAATCCCCAAAAATCCTCCCAAAAATGGTCCCAAAATCCTCCTAAAATGGCCCAAAAATCCCCAAAAATCTCCAAAATCTCTAAAATTCCCAAAATCCAAAAATCTCCCAAATATCTCAAAATCTCCAAATCTCTTCAAAAGTCCCAAAATCCTCCTAAAATGCCCAAAATCTCTAAATATCCCTCAAAAATCCAAATCCTCCAAAATGGTCCCAAAATCCTCCTAAATGGTCCCAAAATCCATCCAAAATCCTCAAAAATGGCCCAAAATTCCTCCTAAAATGGCCCAAAAATCCTCCCAAAATCCCCCCAAAATGGTCCCAAAATCCTCCTAAAATGGCCCAAAAATCCCCAAAAAATCCTCCCAAAGGTCCTAAATCCCTAAAATGGCCAAAATCCTCAAAAATCCTCCCAAAATGGTCCACAAAACCTCCTAAAATTCCAAAATCCCCAAAATCCTCCAATGCCCAAATCTCCCCAAAAGTCCCAAAATTCCTAAAAAAATCCCCAAAAAATCTAAATCCCAAAATGGTCCCAAAATCCCAAAATGTTTAAATTCTCAAATTCCTAAAATGGCCCCAAATCCTCCCAAATCCTAAAATCCTGAAATGGTCCTAAAATCTAAAATCCTCCCAAATCTCCCCAAAAAT